>JACXGK010004834.1:0-35944 GCA_016801125.1 Novumbra hubbsi
GCTAGGTTCACTCTTCTGTCTCTCTGTCTCTCTGTCTCTCTATCTCTCTGTCTCTTTGTCTCTATGTCTCTATGTCTCTCTATCTCTCTAGGTTCACTCTTCTGTCTCTATGTCTCTATGTCTCTCTATCTCTCTAGGTTCACTCTTCTGTCTCTCTGTCTCTCTGTCTCTCTGTCTCTTTGTCTCTCTAGGTTCACTATTTCCATCATCCCCATTTTTTTCTCTTTCTCCCCTCCTTTCTTTTTCTGTTTCCTTATCTCCCCTCCTCTCTCATTCTGTTTCTTTCTCTCCCCTTCACTTCTCACTGTCTTGTCAAGGTCCTGTCTGGATGAGGCATGATAAGGATCCACTAACCCAGTGGAAATCTCCGTCACGTAGACAAACCTATTCCCTCCGTAGTTCATGGGATGTCTTCTAGGCCAAAGCCATGCAGAGGAATGGACTAAGTGGATCTGTGTTTTTGTTGGTGTGTGTGTGTTGACATGTGTGCAGGTGAACACACACACACACAGGATCCAGCTGCAAGGAGACATTTGCTGCCCCGCCATCCTTTCTGGTTTTGTATCTCCCACTTTTACACACACACACACACACACACACACACACACATAAAGACACACACTTGTTGGCACAGCCCACTCCTCCCCCGCTGCTGCTGCCAGGCAGGTCTCTGAGTTGGAGGTCAAGGGTCAAGGGTCAGAACACAGAGGCCATTTCCCTGGTTTTCCCTTGTCATGCAACCCAAGGGCAGGGGCAAGACGATTAAGATAAGGACACTTCCTTTCTCTGTCTCTCTCTCTATTCAATTGAATGGGCTACATTGGCTTGGAAAACACAGTTCAAATAGCCAGTAAAAAATATGAAAAATCCAATCATATTCAGATTGTATTCATGGGATAAAAGTATAAAATTACTCAGAAAAGTTTAAAAAGGATGAAGATCTTAAAAATGTATCATTACTAGCCATCAACAGTATTGGAACGATGACAAAATAGTATGAATGAATGAATACAAATTGGTTATGTATATGTTTACCATGCTGTTTGTGAAAATTTGTATTTCTAACGTGGTCATACAAGTGTGCCGCTCAATGTTTATTTATTTCTTAAGCTGTGTGAACATTCTGTCTCCTCCTTCAGGAGCCAAACATGCTCACAAAGGCTGTACATCATCAACATGTTTCTGCATTTTTGAAATTATATTTGTTCTTCACCTTTCTCTCTTTTCTCCATCTGCAGTTCTCTCTGCATTTCCCCGCGTCTATTTTGAATCTACAATTGCATGCCTGGATGTGTGTAAACAGCCAGCATAAGAATTGCACGGAGTCTTGACCCCGAACAGGTCATCACAGTTGAACCAGGAGCTGACTCCTAAGATACCAGCGTTGACAACAATGGGATACTTGTGTCTCGATACTCTACGTCCTTCTCCCCGTCTCCGCAAACAGCCTCAGGAAGATGTTGGAGTGCATGTAGAGAGTGTCTGTGTGTGTGTGTGTGTATCTACCCTGGTCTTAACGTTGTCCTATTCCAATCCCCAGTCTCTCGTAAGAACCTAGTCCTGGCCTGGAGCCTTTCGGGGCCTTCCTTCCTGGCCTATTGTCAGAGCAGTTTGGGGGAATCCCTAGCTCCGGATAAGAGGCTCCCTAATGCCCCCACCTCACCCCTTCTCACCCTGCCCTACTCGCTCTACTCAGGAAGAGGCGACGTCGGGTGGAGGAGGGGCCAGCTTCCTACACCCGCTGCACACACCCAAAAATAATCGCGAGCACACCTAACGCGCACGCTCACTTGTGAACCCACTTTGACACACACATCGGCCACGCGCGCCTAAAGGCGCACGCTCACTTGTGAACCCACTTTGACACACACACATCCGCCACGCTTACCTAAACGCGCACTCTCACTTGTGAACCCACTTTGACAGGGATCGGTGCTTTGTCTTTAGGAGAGGGAGAGGAGAGTTGGGAGGGAAAGGCAGATGGACCAGGTGGTAATGAAGTGGAGGGGCTGCTCCTGGACGCTTGTGAGGAATAACACTCAATACTAGTAATTGGAACAATCACTGTTCATTTAATCACCGTCGCTGCAAAATTAGATCCCCTGTGCTAGCCTTCCCCTTTGCTAGGTTTCCCCTGTGTTATCCTTCCCCTGGGATAGATTTGCCCTGTGCTAGCCTCCTCCTGCACTAGCCTTTCCCTGCGCTAGCCTTGCCCTCTGCTAGCCTACTCCTGCACTAGCTATTCCATGTGCTAGCCTCCTCCTGCGCTAGCCTTCCCCTGTGCTAGCCTCCTCCTGCGCTAGCTTTCCCCTGTGCTAGCCTCCTCCTGCGCTAGCTTTCCCCTGTGCTAGCCTCCTCCTGCGCTAGCCTTCCCCTGTGCTAGCCTCCTCCTGCGCTAGCCTTCCCCTGTGCTAGCCTCCTCCTGCGCTAGCCTTCCCCTGCACTAGCCTCCTTCCTGTCTTTTGACCCATCTAGTATTGTTCTCCTTTCTGGCCCTCTCCCATATTCATGTTCCATAAGCCATCTCCAGTCTTCCTTTCACCCTACCCCTCTCTCACCATCTCTTTCCATCTCCCTACTCACCTTTCTGTCTATTTCTGCTCCATCCCTCTCTTTCGTCCATTTTTTTTCTTCCTCTCTGTCTTTTGTCCTCTTTCTTGTTTGGTATCTGTATCTCACTGTTTCCCTCTCTCTCACCCTTTCGCTTTTTGTTTTTCCCTCTTCTTCTTCCCTCTGTCCTGCTCTCTCTCTTTCCCAGCAGCTGTTCTGTACAGCGTGGAACACTACTAGCAGGAAGGTAATGTGCTCAGGGTTTAATGTGTGTTGTTATTACACATCACAGCTGCTCAGGGGCTCCCCAGTTGCTTCAGTACCGCTGTCTGCTCTTAGCTAAGTACAATATGCACTGTATATGTGAGGGGCTAAGGTCCACACAGCATGGATTGATTGTAGCACATTGCTACTAACCAAACTTCTCCAATACAACCCAATTACAGTGAATAAGGGATCGATTGCAGGCAGGCAGTTGAGTAAGCCGAAGAATAAGAAATGGTTTGTCGATTCATCTCGCTAGTGCCCTTATTGTTGCATATTATGGCCAAATGAAGGTGTAGTAACGGGAAGCAAAGACCCCCACCCACCCCAGTCAATTAAAGGCTGGGACAATTAAAGTGTGGCTAACAGCCCCTGCTGGGCGAGTTGTTAAACAAGATGGGGGTTATTGTCCTCGGGCTAAATGGCCTGGAACCCAAGACGTCCCCTAGCTCCTTTTTTGTTCGATACGCATGTCGCTCCACTTCTACTTCGCCTTGTCACAGCTGCTACCAAGAATGTGGCAGTGCAGTTGAATCACACTCTATGATCTAGGTGGAGGTGCCATAGGAGAAACACAAGACTTCACTCTATGTTATAGGTGGAGGTGCCATAGGAGAAACACAAGACTTTACTCTATGTTATAGGTGGAGGTGCCATAAGAGAAACACAAGACTTCAGTCTATGTTATAGGTGGAGGTGCCATAAGAGAAACGCAAGACTTCAGTCTATGTTATAGGTGGAGGTGCCATAAGAGAAACGCAAGACTTCACTCTATGTTATAGGTGGAGGTGCCATAAGAGAAACACAAGACTTCAGTCTATGTTATAGGTGGAGGTGCCATAAGAGAAACACAAGACTTCACTCTATGTTATAGGTGGAGGTGCCATAAGAGAAACGCAAGACTTCACTCTTGAAGTCAAAAATTGCACAAAGTGGCATAAAGTGCCTGCCAAATTACAAGATTTTTTACAGTAACCTTTTGAGTTACTAGGGCATTCCAAAGAAAACAATAATACAGTGGAAATAATAGATGTTAAGTTATTTTGATCAACTATTAAGTACACTTTCCTCCACAAGAATATGTACAGTAATATTAATGAATTGCAAGATTGTCAGTGATCGTTTAAACGATTCAACTTAGTGATTCAAATAATTTTTGGTTTCTATTTCCGATTAGTTACAAGATAATTGGATGACGCAGTTGCAGTAGCTGGGCAAGAGAAAGATCATGAGAGAGCGAGAGAGGGAGAGAGAGCGAAGAGAAAGAGAAGGAGAAAGAAATGTGGATAAATGTGAGTCAGAAAGACCAATGAGACCACCGATCAGTCTTCTAACCAATCACCTCTTATCACATCATGTGGTTTGATCAACATGGCAATTAGTAAAAAAGAGGTTGAATCTGGGCTGCATATGTAAAATCCTGGATAAAGGGTGAAATAGGAAATATTTAAAAACCAAACGTTTCTGACTCTGGCAAAATGTTATACATTCCCAGGACATATATTTTCAGTTTTTAATGAACTGTTACTGACACACCCAATAAAATATGAATAACCATTGTAAACGGGTTATAAAAGCGTTAAAGCTAGTTTATAGGTGTGGTATAGGAGTAGTGGCCCTGTGACTGCTATCTGTAAAGGCCTTGCCACAGACACCACACGTTAGTCATGTGTAAATATTGAGTGTGAAAAAGGTCACCGGCACATTTTGTGGTTTCTCTGTGGTCGCTGAAGTGCGGTCGGTTGAGCATTGGTCTTCATATCATTCCTTTCGTGTTTCTGCCAGTTGTGTAGAGAAAACACACTACTTGTCAGAACCCGAGAGTCTCACTCCCTCTCACAGAGAAATGATAGGATTATCCATGCGTGTTTGGTTTGTGCGCGTGTGTGTGTGTGGGTGTGCGTGCTGGTTCTCCGTTCTTTGCACGTCCGCGTGCATTTTGCCCAGAAAAAGAATCCATCAACCCTGTGCTTTAATGTCTCAATATGAGGAGATTAAGGGCCTAATCAAACTTGTGACTGCCCTAATAGAGGGAAATTGAAAGATAGATATAGCACTTTACACAGTTGATTAACCAGCGTCAGACAGATAAGGCCCACGCATGTCGGGGTGCGAACATCTCTCATTAGGCAAAGCAGGTCTGTGGTACGCCACCGGAAAAGGGACGGGAGGCCAGGTGTGCATGGGAGCGGGCAGGCCATGAAAACAGGCACGCCATGGAAGCGGGCACGCCATGGAAACAGGCACGCCATGGAAACGGGCACGCCATGGAAACGGGCACGCCATGGAAACGGGCACGCCGTGGAAACGGGCACACCATGGAAACGGGCACGACATGGAAGCGGGCACGCCATGGAAACAGGCACGCCATGGAAACGGGCACGCCGTGGAAATGGGCACACCATGGAAACGGGCACGACATGGAAGCAGGCACGCCATGGAAACAGGCACGCCATGGAAACGGGCACGCCGTGGAAACGGGCACGACATGGAACCCGGTGCGCCGCCACGTGAGTCAGCGGTACCTCCACAGAGGGTGGCCGGTGGGGAGATTACTCGGTAGCGTTCCCGTGTGGCCCGGTGCCACCGCCAGGGTGACCTAGAAAGAACGCGGGGAAGAACACTAGTGTATTAATGCAGAGCGCTGGCACAGAGCCAGGCACCAGGTCAAATCAACACATCAATACTAACATGGCAGCCAAAGCGTCTCAACACAATCGCCCGGTAACAATATACTGTAACTCACGGAAAGCAGAGCACCTTGGGAGAGAATTTTCCACCGACTTTAGACCCGCGATCGCTGTGATCTCACAAGGAGGGAATTGTGATGCTACCCCAGGCATTTGATTTTAATTCCATAAAGATAGCTCCTTGAACTGCGTCGGAAAATGACGTCCATTTCAAATGACAATAACTTGAATATACTCTGTTCAGTTTTAAGACCTTCATACTGCCGCACGTCCATTTGTATGCCTGTTGAACCGGGGTTTTTAAAAACATGTTATCTTGCTTTATCAAAATCTGTCATCGCTGTTACCGATTACAATAAACGTTCATGGATCCTGAGCTGAGTCCTCTCAACTGTGTTTGGGGGACAGGTCTGTAGTAAAGAAAAGGATTAGCTAGTCACAGACTTTTGTATGTCTTAAGGCAGAATGTGTTATGGATAACCTGTCTGATTTATAATGTTGTGCATTTGTTGTCATATAGGTCAACTTCCGGTTAGTTTTCTGTTACTGTCATTGATTGACTTTCAGCACTTCCATTTGAGTAAGTCATCATAATGGTATAACATTATTTAAATTATTTTGCTACTATATAAGCTGATCGAAATAGTTTAATATAACGAGATTTTGTTTTAATTAATTCCTTGCAAAATACCTTGCCCAGAGGCTGCCTTCATGTACAGTACAATCAAAAAACGAACTGATGACTTGCTATGATTGATAGATGAAGTACATTTTTTTAGACGTTGTTTATCTTCACACATGGAGGTGAGCAGTCTCCGAACGTGTCCCTGCACCCTGTCACACCATCAGCCCCCAGTTGAGAGGTTCCTCTGATGTCACTCAACAGCCCCCTCCCTTGAGAACACAGACAACGTTGTGGCAGACTCTCCTCCCCCTGAGAACATGGCGAGGCTAAAGAGACGATACACACTTTATGAGGCGAGATGATGGGGCATATGGGGAGAGGACAGGCAGGGGAAAGTGTGCCCGTGTGTGTGAAGCGTGGTGGGGAGTAAGCGTGAAAGTAGCATATGTGTGCGGGTGTGTGTGTGTGTGCTGGGGGGAGGGTGATAGGATAGTGTGTTGTTGAGGGTGGGAAAGCAAGTGTGGGACTGTGTCAGAGGGAGAGAGAGAGGGAGAGAGCAAGAGCAGCCTCGATCCAGCGTGGTGGAACTTCTCTTCTCTCAGCGTATTTGGTCGTGCTCCCATTCTTCATTAACTTCATTAACAGATGAGCCGCGGCGATTAGCCACACTTCCCGCTGATTCAGCTCTCACAGTGCCCCCACCCCTCCACCCACACCGCCACTGCTCCCTACCACGACACTCCTCCTCAACTCATGTACCGCTGGGGGGCTATAAGACCACTTCGCCAGCTGACAACCCCATCACGGACGAGGTAGAACCATTATGAACTAAGTACACACACACAGGCAGTTGTGTATTTCACTCTGCAGCTCTTCCGTGAGCTAAACATCTCCGCTGTTGTCAGTGCTGTTTGAATTACAGTGGGAAGTTCCAAGGGGCACTAATCCTGGGGCTTAATATGCCATTAACCACTGTTGTGTTTAGCCGACAGACAGACTGAAAACAAAGTTGTAATCATCATCTGTGCCGAATACAACAGGTGCACAATAGTCAATAAGATGAATCAATCGCAAGTCTTTTCAAATGTTACACATTTCAGTCAAATACTGGAAAGTGTTGAAGGTTGTATAAAAGTAATCTGCATTTGAAAACTCTCTAACAAATGACTTTATTAAAGCAATGTATGTATTTTCAGTCCTAGTGGTTACATCGGAGACAGATGCCTTGCAGGGAAGAGTAATGCTTGTGGACATGGTGTAGGGTTCACATTTCTCAATCTGCATATTGTTGGAGGGGGACCTTTGGTGAAAAGCTATTTATTCAACTCTTTCCACACATTATCAATTGGATTGAGGTCTTGGCTTTGACCGGACCACTCAAGGACATTGACCTGTTGGTTTTCCAGTAACTCCATTGTGGTTTTTACTGTATGTTTGTGGTCTTTGTCCTGCTTAAAGATTAATCTGATCTCAAGTCCCAAGTCTCCTGCAGGTTTCCACTGATGCAGAGAAGCATCCCCATACCATAATACTGCCACCACCATGATTGACGGTAGGAATGTTGTTTTCAGGTGGATGTGCCATGTTGGGATGGCACCAATATTAGATGTCAGGCCTGAAAACTTTAATTTGGAATCATCAGAACCTAGAATCGACATAGACTTGATCTCAGAGTCTTCCACATGTTGTCTTGCAAATTTTGCACTATAAATAGTGTCACCCAGCTCGGCTATGGCGATTTGATTGTTACAGTTGGTCTCCCTGACTTGTGCACTTATCAGCATACTCAGTTTTATAGGATGGCTTGTTGTATATTCACTGTTGTACATTATTCTCTCCTATTCTTAATGATGCACTTTACTGTGATCAGGTGAATATTGAATTCCTTGGAAATTATCTTGTTATGTGTTTTAAAAAGGAAAAACTTTCCAGGCTTAACACAAATGAACAACAACTGAAAAACCAGCAAAAAGAGAGATCATCTAGTAGAGATGAAATACAGAGATATGCTCTAAAACATTCATAGAGTACAACTATACCCTTACACAGGCAGGTATGAATCAAGGCATGTCATCCTTTATCAGGACTCATCCAGCTGTGTTTTTTTTTCATGCAATTCAGCAATTGACAAAAATAAACATATTCATCTCTCAGTGAAGTGGTCCGTGATAACACAAATTTGCTAACGCTTGCTACAACACGTAACAATTGTAAAAGTAACCTTCAAGTAATAGTGAAACTGTATGTTAACCGATATTATAGCTAATATTATAGTAGATAACTGATGTTGAGATGCAAAATGCTAAACTAGACCAAATGGCTGACTATAAGTTTACTTATAGTTTATGTAAATTATACAAAAATAAATACAAAACAAAAAATTAAACTCATGTTTGGGCTTAGGCTTGATAGCTTTGAGAAACCAAAACATAGTACGGAAATTGTTCTACGAAAAACACTTGGAGGGCCAAACATTTTGGGGGCCAGTTTTGGGCCACAGTCTGCCTGTTGCCCACCCCGCTCTAGAATGTCAGACAGGGAAACCTTCCTAACAGAGGCCTCCTGACAGCATTTATCCGTCGGAGAGACAGAGGACTGTTTTGGGCTTTTGATCACTTATAAATCATTCAGCAAGACCCCTTGGCTTAGAGTCTTTCCTCTTTTCTCATTGGAGATCTTAGAACCAGTCGCTATGGTTTCAGTTTCAGAAAACAACAACAATAACAATCGCAACAACAAAAAGACTTAAAGATGTGTTTGCGAGCAAAGTAAGAGATGTGAGTAACTTAGGGGCTTTGGGCGATGAACTTGGGATGAAAGGGCAGAGAGAGAAAGAGTGTGTGTGTGTGTGTGTGTGTGGCAGGCGTTGAAGTGGCCTGAGGTTCCCAAGATGGAGCGTCTTCACTCCTTCTAACACAAGGTGTTTGTCATGAATTATAGATTCCCCCCCTTATAAACCCCCATTCCCTTACGCACGTGTCGCCGTACCAACCCCCTAAAAGGGGAAATCAATTTTCAACCTGTGTTTTCCTGCCACTGCCTTGTGTGAACAATGCCTGAACTTAGCTGTCAAAAAGTAACGCTTGGCGCCACTTCACCAGCAGACATCCATCCCACCCTGGAGAAACGTCAGATTTGGAACAGAAACCGTGATAGCTTGTTGGGCAGAGAGGCAAGAGATGAACGCCCTGCTGATGGAAGCTTTACAGAGCCTCCTGTCTGGTTGCTATCACACACACACACACATACTTTGTTGCACATCTGAAAACATCACAGCGCTGACTCCAAACGCCTGGCATATGCATATCTGACACACCGCCCGACAAATTAATTTTACCTCTCACCCCTCTCTCAGCAACTCTCCCCGTCTCCTCCTGCTCCCTGCGTCGCTCCTTCTCCCTGCGTCGCTCCTTCTCCCCATCACTCTTCACACTTTAGCCGAGAAGAGCCATCTGGCTGAGTGTCAAAATAATATCATTTCATTTGTTACGCGAATAAATGGCTGCTTGGAACCAGGATACCAGGGTCCTTCAGGTCCACAGAAAGACAAACTAATGTGTCTTCATTCTTTACATATCAGTCCCTTTGCCTCTCTTTCTCTATTGCTCTCTCCTTATCTTTCAGTCCACTTTTCAAAACCATTTACTCGGTCCTCGAGTTGTCTGTTATTCTTTCGGCCCATTAAGAAACACGAGGGTTAAGGCAAGCTGCTTAGGCCAGCGACCAACATAAAACGTACCACAAAATGTCTCACCGAAAACCCTCAGAATCGAGCACAAACGCAAGCGTGCACGTCTTCATTCTAGGGGCCCCTGCCTGGGAGTCGGGAGCCAGTCTAGTTCAGTACTCCATTGACTGTGACCCGTCCCTCACATGACTAAGAGCTATGGCTAAACGCTGGTGCATAATTTGTACTTTTAATGGCAGAGCCTTCCATTCCTGTGACATGGCCTAATCAATAACAGGCCTGTCTGAGGCAGCCCGCCACTCCGCTGGCGTTTTATTAATTTCCAACAGGCACACTAACTAGGCGACTGCTAGCGAGAGACATTTCACACAGGATAATAGGCACCCGGGATTGATAGGTTCATTCCTAACATGCTCTAACCCTCATCCCTCTTTCTGGATCCCCCGTTCCCCGTGTCTCTTTATCTCTCTCTCCCTTTCTCCTTCCTTCTCCCTTCTCACAGTCATTTTCCAAGCTGTGACAAAAGCATTAGAATGGGACCATGCCCTTGATTCCTGGCCGACTGTTCTCTTGGATTTTTTCTCTGGACAAGGTATCCGAGCAGTAAGAGTGTCGACTCTTTCAAGAGTGATTGAAGTAGGAGCCGCATACGCTGTGTTGTTTTTCCGACGTCCCTGTTATGGGGGGGAGAGATAAAGAAAGGGGAGAGAGGAGTGGGTGAGGGGTGGTTGGAGGTGAAACTGAGCAGACAACACTGAGCTGTGACCTGAGAGTGTCGCACATCTATTTACGTATCTTAGGCGCGCCGGCCAGACACACAGACCCAAACACCAGCATGGACACAGAACATAGAAAAACTCAGACAGACATACTGAATACATTATCCAACCAGACAGGCAGACGTACTGAATACATTATCCAACCAGACAGGCAGACATACTGAATACATTATCCATTCAGACAGACAGGCGTACTGAATACATTATCCAACCAGACAGGCAGGCGTACTGAATACATTATCCAACCAGACAAATAGGCGTACTGAATACATTATCCAACCAGACAGATAGGCGTACTGAATACATTATTCAACCAGACAGGCAGACATACTGAACACATTATCCAACCAGACAGGCAGACGTACTAAATACATTATCCAACCAGACAGACAGGTGTACTGAATACATTATCCAACCAGACAGGCAGACATACTGAATACATTATCCAACCAGACAGACAGATGTATTGAATACATTATCCAACCAGACAGACAGACGTACTGAATACATTATCCAACCAGACAGATGGACATACTGAATACATTATCCAACCAGACAGACAGACATACTGAATACATTATCCAACCAGACTGGCAGGCATGCTGAATACATTATCCAACCAGACAGGCCGATCTGTCACCCAGGCAGCCATCAGCAATCAATTCACCACTGAGCGCGCCCAGAGTGACATCACACAACAAGAGACACGAAGTCTCACCATGGAAAGTACAATTAGTACAATTAGTCACCACATGTAAAAGAGGCAATTAGAGAAATAAAATGAAATGAAAACTTTGCCTGGATTAATATGGATGTTAATGAAGTCATACTGAGTATTTTCATAATTTCCTATGTACATTTTGAAAATGGAAAGTAATACATTTTAACTTCCTCATCGTTTGTAGTCATTGCCAATCAATAGCTGTCAGACTCAACCAATATAATAAATATGCATCGTTGAATTCATAAATGTACAAACTACGCTACAATTATTATCAATTACATGTAGCGTAATCGTAATGTGCTTCCAGAACTTTCAGACTTGAATACATGGTTCATCCATTGGAGGAGCCATTGATCATATTTATCTCACAGTGGAGTGGAACAAACATTACAAAAACACCAATACGTAGCCTAGCTTTGGACTGCCTTTATAACCTAATTCCTACCAGAACATTCGCATTGGTCCAAAGCGGACGCAGGCAAACAGACAAGCACCCATTCACATAAAGTGATTCATCTTGGAGTGGAATCCACATGGTTTTGTTTGTTAGAACTGATTGAGAACGGGTCCCTGACACAAACTCACCGGGAACGTCTATCTCCACCCAGGGCGGGGGGCGTGCGTGTGAGTTCACCAGTTAGCAGGCAAGATTAACAGAAAGGGGAACGTTGCAAGCTGAGGTTGCATTTAAGAAAAGTCAAAGCCACCCGACAGGCAGGCGGTGGTGGTGTGAAACGTTCTGCGTGTGGTTGGAGGAGTGTTCACTCCCCACTTCCTGCTACAAACTGCTCCCCTCTCCCTATCTCTGATGGGGATGATGGCCTTCCGTAACCAAAACCCACAAGGAGGACTCTGTAGTAACTCGGCTGATAGATAAAAAAAAAAGAAAGCAGGTCTACTGGACGGTAACAATAAGAATGGAATAAAAGGTACCCCCACGGTGACACGCTGGCTGTCGGTGAGAACTGGCTGGAGATTTCACCGACAGCACCTCGTCCTCCGGTCAGAAACCATCCGCACGCGCTGGGTGGAGAGTTTGGCTGTCATCGGGGTCGGGGATATCTTGTTCCCTCGTTTCTTTTCTGCAGGACGGAGGAGGTGGGGGGGGGGGGGGGGGCAGGGGTTGGTCACCAACAAAAAACAAAACATGTGTTCCTGGATGTGGAGAGAGGCTCGAGTCATACGTCTGATAGGGGAGGGGGTCAGGGACAAAAAGGGGAGTGCGGGAGGGACAGATAAGAAAAGCAGAAAATAAACACGGTGTGTTTACCACTGGGCCAGAGGTTGAAGGAATAGTTCTGACTCCAACGCTGGCCTGGTCTCAACACTGCTTCAGGGAATCATGTCTGTCTTCTTTTTCTTAACTCGGGTTGTATGAAAAGGATGACTCATTGGGGATATTGTTCTCTTGATCGGCGGTCGGCATCGTCCTACCAATCTATCTGTCTGTGTGACTGTGTGTGTGTGTGTGTGTATGTACGCGTGCGCTCCAGGCTCGGTACTGAGGTGTCTAAGCAGGCCTGTTAGACTGGAGCCCATAGCCGTCAATCAAACAGGGGACTATGCAGATACCACCTGTCAACGGCCCACAGGAAAATGGATGCCTGAGAAACCCATAACTATGATAAATGTACTCCTGCGATTCCACCAGTAGCCCAGCACCTCTCACACGCACACACACACAGACAGAAAGTGAGACACGGCATCACACACACACACCCGGACGGACACACACACACACATCACACAGCCCCCCCCCCAGCCGTCCGCATGTGACTAATGTATGCGGTAAAGCTGCTCGCTACCACGCCGCTCACCAGCAGCACCACCACCCTGATCGTCTCATCCATCTCCACCTCCTCGCCCCGCACCGCATTCAAATAAATTTGTCACTGTACGTTTATGAAATATTGATGGCAGGCCGGGGAGGGGAGGCCAGGGCTCAGGGAGGAGGAGTCGGAGGAGGAGGGGGGGAGCGGGAGGGAGGGAGGAAAGAACAAGGATAGGAGGGGCGGGCTCGTCGGGTGGAGGGCCGATGGAGGGATGAGGACACGTGGAACCTGGGGTTCTTTCGGGGTACGGGAATGTGGGGGGGGTGCATTCATCTTACAGCGACACATACGTCAACCATTCTGACGAAAAGTACGGACGTGCAGGGCCAATTTCTGGAACACCGAGACGTGATTTAAAACGGGAAGTTTGTTGTCAAAGGGAAATCTAGAAATCCCATTTGTTTCACCAGGACAGTGATGGAGAAGCATTAGCCCCAGACTGCTCCGGTTTGGGACAAATGATGAGCCGAGTCTTCATTTGTGACACTGAACCTTCCAGGTCTGGAGTACGGGAACCCCAATCCATCTGGGTTTGCATGATGGAAACGTTTGATCTTTTCAGGTTATTTTTTGGAAGTGCAGTTTCTGTTAGGGTAACGCTCAGTTATACAGAGGTTTATCGCAGGGAAACTTGCTCAGGTCAACGAACAGCACATTACCTCCCTGAGATGAGAACTTAAGAGTGCAACAACAACATGGGCTCTGAGTGTGTACCAATTAAAGAACCATTGTGGAACTGGTGAAGCACAGTACCTGAAGCCAGACAAGATGGAGTGGTAGTCACTGAAGCGTAGAACAACCAAGACTACCTGTGTGTGTGCGTGTGTGTGTGTCTTTGTTGTGTGTAACCCCATGTGTTCTCTTATCTGATCCAGTCTGGTAATTCCACCCACTCCTTTCAATTATTACGGACTCCAGAACAGCCCAGACAGTCCATTTACAACCATTACAATGCAGAACAGGACTTTAATTGGGATGTTTTGTTGTCCTCATCCATCAGAATCCAAAGTGTTACTTCTGATTAATCCCAGATATCATCATAACCAAGCCTTCCCAAGATACTCAGAGTGTGTGTGTCTGTGTGTGTGTTTCGGTGTGTGTGTGTGAAGGGGCAGCAGCTAATTGTCGTAATAATTACCATGACTACAGGGATGGAGAGATTAGAGGGTGGTTGTCACCAGAGAGAGAGGAAGAGAGGGAGGGAGAGAGGGAGGGAGAGAGGGAGGGAGAGAGAGGAACCAGTGAACTGACAGTCATTAACCTCTCCTTTATCTCCAATGTCCGTCTTCTCCTGTCTCTCTCTCTCTCTCTCACCCCCTCCCCCCCCCATCCCAGAGTGCCAATCCCAGCTCCATTGTTCCCCTATCGTCTCCCGATCGCCGCTAATTGAAGACAATCTCAACATGCTTGTACCGCGCTCTTATCACCCCTCTCATACAAATCCCACCCAGAGCCCAGGGCCGCATCGCAGCCACCGTGGGACCGGTTCTGAGGATGAAGGTACAATAAGGGCTTCGTTCCCATAACAAGGGGAGGATAATTAAAACCCTGACGGCTGTCATGTTTCCATCCAGATCACACGGAGATTAACCACAGTTATGCACGTGTGTCCGGGTCCTCTGGCAGACATTATTCCACAGGTGGACCGGTCTATCCCCAGGGGAAAGGGAGGTGTGGCGCTGATACTTGTCTTCGGTTGGGTGACCGTGGTCATGGTCATGTGACGGGGGTGATGGAAGATAAAAGCGGGGATAAATAAGGGCAGTGGGGACAGCAGATGCACAGATATTTGGAATCCATTTAACCCTGATGTTGTGCCACCGCGATATGCCCAAGTATATACAAGGCCCGGGCATGCCGAATCATCCACTTCGTTTAACTGGTCAACTACAGCAAATCATAGCAGGAGACGGAGAGTGAAGAGGGAGAGAGGAAAGGGAGAGTGGGAGAGAGGAGAGTGAGACAGAGAGAGGAGAGGGGAGAGAAGGAGAGAAGGAGAGAGGAGAGAAGGCGAGAGGAGAGGGAGAGGGAGACAGAGAGGGGAGAGGGGAGAGAAGGAGAGGAGAGAAGGAGAGAGGAGAGGGAGAGGGGGAGAAAAGAGAGTGATAGCAGGAGATCTGGCCTGGGAGCTGACTTACTGCGGTTCAATTAGAGCGCAAGAGAACAGCCACCACACCGGGGAAGGAACTAAACGCACAAACACACTGACCCAAACACAGTCTCACACTGCTTGGGATGGAGCGCCCTCTACTGACAGGCTCAGCTGCACTATTGACACGTCCGGGACGTCCGAAATACTTGGAGCAAAGCTTCCTCCTCGCAACTGACCTTTGCGAAGCAGAGAGGGCGGTTTGAACTCCAGATTGGGAGGTGGGTTGATGGATTCATTTAGGCCGTGTGGTGGCAATCTGAAAGCAGGGCTACCGATAGGTCCGTCCCACTGGCGGTTAGACGGAAGGAATAAAACGTATTTTAAATACAATACGAAACGCATTTTTAAAATGTAACATGTTCTGCCCAACACTTTTTAAAATGTGCTACCTATGTTTCAACCTTAGTTCATCCACATCATTTATTGTAAAAACTGATTTTCAAGAGAATTCTGGGAAGGCTCGATGGAGGTGAGATAATTTGGAAGTTTCTGTAGGACGGCTTTATAAACAAACAATACAAACCTACACCAAAAAGGTTGGAAGAGATCTACACATGTCAGCCAACATGGAAGAGATCTACACGTGTCAGCCAACATTGAAGAGATCTACACGTGTCAACCAACATGGAAGAGATCTACACGTGTCAGCCAACAGGACACTAAGCCTGCTATAACCCACTACAACACACACACACCAACACTGTGTAAAGGCCCTTGTGTCTGCATTTGGGTGACAGATGAGGTCTGTTTCACACCAACACCCCCCCCCCATCAGAACCCTTTCTCCACACCCAGACACCACTCCCCCACACCCTCCCGTCCCTTCCGTCTCTCCTCACCAAAGCGGTCACACTGACGCCTAATCATCACTAACGAAAGTGTTGGGGGAAGCAGCAATATGGCCAGGAAGAAACACACACACACACACTGACACACGCACATTGTGGCAGGGAATTGATGCACGCCCCCTTGTCTTCTCCTGCTCTCTCCATCTCACAGACCTCCTCAACGTGTTCCCTCCCAAAGCGTCCCCGTGCCTGGATGTCAGAGCGGAAAACAAAAGAACATCGCCGTATGGGATATGCGTGGATCTACAGGTGTGGCCTTCCCTGTGCACATCCAATACGGACCATTGAACCACTGAAATCCCTCCGATTTGCTGGACAATGTTAATGGAGCTTTCAGGATCGTATTGCTGTGAGTCCGTTTACCTGAAGCCATCGCTTTAGATTTGGAATTTCACATTCAAATTATAATGTTTTTAAACAGATGGTCAGAATACATTTTTAGGAAGTATTGTCCTCCAAAATGTCATTTAATCTCATCAATTAAATCAGTAGGTAAAAAATGTATTTTATATATTCAATCCAGTTAACTGAAGCGACGTGTCCATCTCTCATCAATTTGAAAAAAAGAAGAAGTAAATAGACTTTTCTTGCATTTAAAATGGTCAGATTTGCTCAACCTTAATCATTATTTCATCTGGATGGTAATTTCATGAATGTTAATGTCAGAATTTTGCTTGTCTTTAGACACTTTAGTCAGACTCCAACCCTTCATCGAAGGTCAGAAGACCCATTGAGAGGAAGGTTCATTAAAGAAGTTACACTCATGCACTCTTAACTCGAATCGGCCCAGAGGTGCATCATATAAACAATCATTAGGTTGAAATCTGTATTCTAGTAAAACAGTTTTAATGGGATCTAAAACAGGACTCACCTCTGGCACCTTGTTCAAGTGTCAACACACCAATGCTTAGTGATGCAATTAAACGGAGGACTTTCTATACATTCCCTGTATTCTCCCAAAATCTTGTTTGTAGGATTCCCACAATCAGGAGAAAATAATCAGTGAATCCCTTTTTTATTTAAAAGATTCCAGTATCTTACAACCTAAACGCTGACCAAGTTATTTAATGTCATTCGGAAGCCACTTTCATGGCAACTTACAGTTGTGAATGGCAGTCATGCCAAACCTGTCATAGCAGGTACCACGCACTAACAGCTAAGATACATGGGAGTTCTTTATTCATCCCGCCTACAACCGTGCAGAAGGCGTAGTGTGCAAGGGTGGTGAGTCCACCTGCGTTTGGACAGGACACGTCCGGCCCCCTCGCTCCTGGAGCCAACCAACCAACAGTCCGGGTCCAAATTTGTGTCTCTGTTAGCATCCAGCCGCCTTCTCTTTTCCAGCTCAGCAGCTGAGAAAGTGCCAATCCCACAGTTTAAAGGCCCCACTGGCCCCGCCAGCATGATAGATAGTTTAAAATCGAGGACGTGTGTTTAAAAAAGGGGGAGAGACGAGGGGGGAAGAGATGGGGGAAGAAAAAAGCCACACAGCAGCAGCTGTCAGACAAGCAAAAGACCAAGCTAGCATGACGAGACTCCAAAGAGCGAGAGAGAAAAAGGGAGAGAGAAACAGAGAGAATGAGGAACCAGAGGGAGTGAGGGAGGGCAAGAAAAGAGAGATGGAAAAGTCTGAGAGGTGAGGGCACATGAGAGGTTAAAGGACACAACTGAGAGGTAGTGAACAAGTTTAGTAAAGACAAACAGTGGGAAAACTAAAAGAGCAAAAGGCAAGCAGAAAGATTACAGTGGATGTAAATGAGATATGGTGCAGAAGGATTCTATCTCTGTCCTTCGGTCTGTCTATCTGTCTGTCTGTCTGTCTGTCTGTCTGCCAGGCCCCCAGGGGAGGTCTATCTGTCTGTCGGTCTGTCTATATGTCTGTCTGTCTGTCTGTCTGCCAGGCTCCCTGGGGAGGTCTATCTCTCTGTCTGCCTGTCTCTCTGGGGTGGTCTTTCTGCCTGTCTGCCTGTCTGCCTGTCTCTCTAAGGAGGTCTATCTGTCCGCCTGTCTGCCTGTCTCTCTGGGGAGGTCTAACTGTTTGTTTGTCTGTCTGTCTGCCTGTCTCTCTGGGGAGGTCTATCTGTCTGTCTGTCTGCCTGTCTGCCTGTCTCTCTGGGGAGGTCTATCTGTCTGTCTGTCTGTCTGCCTGTCTCTCTGGGGAGGTCTATCTGTCTGTCTGTCTGCCTGTCTCTCTGGGGAGGTCTATCTGCCAGGCTGAGTGGACATTGACAGAGTAACACTCCTCTTCTGTCACACCAATGGAAATCAATTGGCCAGTAATTGCAGAAATTGACCCCCTTCTGCATCATTCCATTGTGTGTGTGTGTGCGTGTGTGTGAGCGGCTGATCAGTGAGGTAATGAGCGACTCTCCCTACCTGGAATGTCACTGCAGTTGTAGAAGAATTAATCTCCCTGCATTCACTCTCTCCCCATGGCCTGGACAGGAGGCCCCCAAGGGCCACACACACACACCCAAGTAGTGATGCGTGAGCAGTACGGCAGAGACGAATGGAGATGTGTTAAGGGTCTTTTTAATATCTGTTAGAGGCCCCTAGGAGACTTACCCGCTTGCAAATGGGCCCCAATTCACAGGGGCCCGAATAACCTCCTGCTTGACTGAGAATGAAGGGAAATGTGTGTGTGAATCTCCTGCTCCTCATGTCAGCAGGAGATGGCACATGTACAATCATCACTGCCTTGGCATGAATCTCTCAAGGTCACTCACTCCACTCCTCACCCTCGCTTCATCCTTCCTTCATGCTTCCTCCCTGGGCCTGACAAAGGATACTTGAGTTTAGCCAAAAAGGGCCGCGTTTGGAAGCAGTGTCACTTTGAAATCACCTATTGCAAATTGAGTACATGGGTGAAGATCATAAACGGGTTTCGCTGCAGCAAGTGGTTCTGCAGGAGACAATCCAATCCTACACAGGTTCTGACGGATCAGGCGGAGCCACACAGGGTGCATCCAGAACCTCTTCGGGTTGGTGTGTTTGTGGCCCTACTTGACGAACTCTGGTTCGAAATAAAAAGCACAGCCACGAGACAAAGTTGTACCAGGATGTTGCGACATTTGTTTGTTCTCTCCACACTGATACCCATGTTCGGTTCCAAACCAAGACTAATTCGAAGCTCCGATGCAGTGCACTGAGTTATGCCGCTAGTCCCTTGGTTCTCTCTGATACCCAGAGTTTTAACATGAGGTTTGCATAAATGAGGCATGCATGAATGAGGTATGCATGAATGAGGTATGCATCACACTGTTAGCATGATTTGATACCCCCCAGCCATTTCCTTCCTACCTCATCTATAACACGAGACTCTGACAGTAGAAGTCAAGGGGACGTTTTAGAAGCACCAGGCTAATCTTAGGAGAATTGTTCGAAAATTCAAAAGGGGGTCCTGAGGCTACAACGAGGGGGGGGGGGGGGGTCACCTGTACTCCCCATGGCTATCGGTTAAATACAACGTCGAGATGAAACAATTTGTAAAAATGTTTCAAGGTGGCAGGTGGATTGGATTAGTTCCCCGGCTTCATACCACGCATATTTTTCCAATCTACAGGTTCTGGTCAAAAGTTTATCCTCCATCTTTCATTGTGATTTTTGGTGAGACCTTCTGGTAGCTCAGTGCAATGAAGAGTGTAGGATCAGAGTGCTGAGGACGGAGCTGTGATTCATTCACCTGGAAGAGTGTAGGATCAGAGTGCTGAGGACGAAGCTGTGATTCATTCACCTGGAAGAGTGTAGGATCAGAGTGCTGAGGACGGAGCTGTGATTCATTCACCTGGAAGAGTGTAGGATCAGAGTGCTGAGGACGGACCTGTGATTCATTCACCTGGAAGAGTGTAGGATCAGAGTGCTGAGGACGGAGCTGTAATTCGTTCACCTGGAAGAGCGTAGGATCAGAGTGCTGAGGACGGAGCTGTGATTCATTCACCTGGAAGAGTGTAGGATCAGAGAGCTGAGGACGGAGCTGTGATTCATTCACCTGGAAGAGTGTAGGATCAGAGTGCTGAGGACGGAGCTGTGATTCATTCAACTGGTAGAGTGTAGGATCAGAGAGTGGAGGACGGACATGTGATTCATTCACCTGGAAGAGTGTAGGATCAGAGAGATGAGGATGGAGCTGTGATTCATTCACCTGGAAGAGTGTAGGATCAGAGTGCTGAGGACGGACCTGTGATTCATTCACCTGGAAGAGGATGGGCCGGACTGTGGTCTAGCTTTGTGGAGTTCCAGAGAAAAACTGTGGCAAAGGAAAAAGAAATAGAAACCCAAACCTCAGAGAAATTATTAGATTATACAGCAGGCTGTTATTATATGCGGGTTTCATGGCCTTAGAAACAAGCAAGGATGTAATAATGTTGTGTTTTGCGTTGTTATGTAATTAACTTTTGTAATGGTCTTCTGAGACAGAGTTTCATGTTTGCACATTACAAGATGTGTGAAAAAAGACATAAAATATTTTCATTTTTATGTTTTCCAGATTACACCTTGCGCTAACATGTTGATGTCATTATCCAACCACTGTGTGTTTGAGATTAGATTCTTCTAAATATAGTAATAAAATCCCTATCTACACTGTCAGTATTATGATCATATTTCCTGTTCCCTGCAAATTACTCAAACCTGGCTTGTACCTTGAACGATGACACCAGCTGTAAAAATTTACTGAAAACCAAGATGTATTCAACTAACATATATTTTTGTTAGTAAGTAAGAGAATTACCTTGAGTTCGCCAACAACAGCCAGGAAGTGGCCATTATTTTTAGATGAACTACTTGATTAGAGAATAAACTGTTTTTTGACATTTTTTGTGTCTCTTGTACCTTAAACAAACAAATGCATTCATTCAATTCACACATTAATTAATTAAACTCAAATAGGTGGGTTTACGACCAGTGAACTGACAGACACAGTAAAAGAGTGTGTTGCTGGCAAAAACATAAAGGACTATGGGTACAGTAGTGTGATGATGTCATGCTTATCTCACAAGCCAGGCCAATTTGGGAGAGTCGTTAAAGAGGCAATCCTGGATTTTTGACCAAATAGCCTAGCAGTTCAGACAGGAACCCAAAGCGGGTATTGGTCAGTGATGTGTCAGCTGGGGATTGCATAATGACCATTTAACTGTCAGGGTACTCACTCTGATGTGTCTTACTGGCATGAAGGTGCCAACCCACCAACAACCCTGCCTCCACCCGTTTGGTTCTGGGTTTCCTTTCAATGGAAATTATATTGCCATCACAATATTATAATTGTTTAAATGGTTATTGTCGGTAGTATCATAAACATGGCCATGTGATGGCAACGTCAGGACAGTGAAGTTTTGTCGTGCATGTCTGCAATAAATGGTTTAAGTGTACCCGAGGTATTTCCTGTGGCACGTGGCAGTGTCGTGCTAAACTTGCCCACAAATATTGTATTGATATGTGCCAATATCTGTCCTATCAAAACCATTGGCTTTCAGACTGAGAAAGGACAGTGACTCCGTGGATCATATAGAAAAATATGGTTGATCCCGCCCAAAATGGGTCATATTTTTATGTCCACTTTTTCAAGAATACCACAACATGTCAGCTGGCTGATCAAGGCTCGTCATCCAGCAAAGAGACAACCGTGGACATAAACTGTAAGAACTGCAGTGACCAGAACACAAGCCGGTTTCTGCTGTGGTATCGTACCTAGTGGAATACAAAAAGAAAATCAACAGTCTGGGCTTAAACGCTTTATAGTCCACACGCATTTTGGCCCTGACTGGTGTTTGTTACTTATTTTCAACTTATGTTTGATTGAACAGTATACATCCAAAGAGAGAATGCCCCATTAATATCACTTAGAATTTATAATTTGCCACCGCAGAATCATGCACTACTGCAAATGTCGGAAGGTTATTACTCAAAAACATCAAAAGCTGTCAAAAACACTGACAGAAATTGGAATCACTTTGTAATGTGGTACTTTGTATAACAATTGCCACATAAAAAGAAGGAAATGTATATTTGTCTAATTTCCTTTTCTCTCTTCTCAAAGACGCCAAGGTGGGTTGAAGGTGTGGTCGGGGGATTTGCGGTTCGTCAGCTAGTTGTTAGTGTTGTGCGTGAACACGAGCGCGCCCTTGTGTGTACACGTGCGTCTATGTGTGGGGGCACGAGTGCCCGTGTTGCGTGTTTTTGAGCACGTGCGTGTGTGTGTGTGATGGGGCTCCTTGGCAGGTAGAAGGCTGTGAGTGCAGCCTGTCACAGCTGGGCCCTGATTACTCTGCCCCATTCATCAAAGTGTCGCCGCCCTGACAGCCGCTAATAAATACACTGCTACAGACCCCCGCTCACACCTGGCGGCACAGCGCTCACACACACACACACACACACACGCGCGCTCTCCGTACCCCCCATGCGCCCCCAGACGCCCCGACACAGCGGTGAACATGGTGTGAGCGGCAACACAACCTAAAGCTCATTTGCTAATTGCTTCTGTTCCCATCAATTCTGCTTCTGTCTTGTTCTGTGTCAACAGGAGCAGAGTGGGGAAGGGAAATATAATGAAAGAATTATATAAATAACCGCTTGTAGGGAAACATGTTTAGATTGCCTTGGAAATGTCCTTCTTTAATGACCCACTTTGCCTCACATATACTCCACCCACACACACACACGTACGCATCCACACACACAGGGCTATTTACACAGTCAAATGTATCTGGTTGTATTGTCTGTATTTCAAAAAATACATATTTTAAGGTTGTCTGCACATTTTATGTTATTGTCATGTTTAGTGTTTTCTTTGTGGATACCAGAAAGGGGTTCTCCAGAAAGAGGTTCTCCAGGAAGAGGTTCTCCAGGAAGAGGTTCTCCAGGAAGAGGTTCTCCAGAAAGAGGTTCTCCAGGAAGAGGTTCTCCAGGAAGAGGTTCTCCGGGAAGGGTATGGTGGTTCTGAATGAACTTCTGATGTAACTGGTATAAACCACGTCCTCCATCTCTCTTGCGGCCTCTGTGCATTCGCTGCTCTGTCAGTGTGTCGTTAGGGGAGCTGTTGCCGGCAGCACATTAACCATGTCAACGTTCACAATCAAAGGCCTCCTCCTGGGAGTGGACAGCGTGAGGAGGCAGGACGCTGGCACGGGGGAGGCCATAGATTTTAGTAACATGGTTAAAAAAGCATGGAGCATTATTTCAGAAGGAAGTGACTTGATCGTACCATGGCACCAGTGACAAAGCGGTCCAGGGTCAGAGAAACGCTGCAACAAACAACATGGCAAGTTTATAGTTTCGCTGCAACATTTGGGCTTTCCCATTTGTAATCAGAGTTACAGGAAAACATACTCATAGAACTGCTCTAATATCACAAAATGGTGTCTCTATCTATGCATTTAGAAAACATATGCTAATTAGCTAATGGACCTCGCTTCCTTCAACTGCACCTTATGCCCTTAATTTGCACATTTACCCAGATTTCCATCATTTGCACCTTTACCTACATTTCCATCATTTGCACATTCACCCACATTACCACTATTTGCACATTTACCCACATTTACATAATTTGCAAATTTACCCACATTTCCATCATTTGCACATTCACCGACCTTACCATCAATTGCACATTTACCCACATTTCCATCATTTGCACATTCACCCACATTACCATCATTTGCACATTTACCCACATTTCCATAATTTGCACATTCACCCATGTTACCATCATTTGCACATTTACCCACATTTCCATAATTTGCATGTTTTCCGATTGCTGAGGACCTGAAAATGACCAAGGTGTTTTATTGGTAAGTAGACCCTCCAGTGACCCCGTCCAGTTAGTGTCCCATGATATACCCTCCACGAAAGACGTGCAATTTAACATGAAAGAAAGGACTGAAGTGTTTGATTACAAGACATGTTTTTGTTTATCTCTGATATCGAAAATGAAAAACCTCCTTAATTAAAATGTAACTTGTTCATGTGGTTTATTTTTTCTTAATCAACAGTCAGGGTTTTTACATTTGATAGGAGCTGGATTGGGCTTCATAAGGTCTCTGGCTCCTCTCTCAGGGTTTTTACATTTGATAGGAGCTGGATTGGGCTTCATAAGGTCTCTGGCTCCTCTCTCAAAGTCAGCAGACTCTAAGCCCTCACCACTTTTCCTCAGTATCGAAACCGGATTTATCAAAACTGGATTAAATAAACTGTTTTAATGGCCACTTTAAGTGCCAATCCCATTAACAGAAGCCCCCCCCCCCCCCATAGCCCTTGATTTAGCTTATGAATAACTTTGCTTCATTACAGGGTTGACATCACCCAAAATCCAATGCACACTAGTCAGGTGTCTATCACTGGTGGTTGCACAGTGTCAATTGGAGTCTACATTTTTGTGTTGGACCAGAACCTCATTGGTCATGAGGTCCATAGCTTGTTAGTGAACTCTGTAGTGAGTTAGCTAACTCTGACCATCACTCTCACTTGCATGGGCAAATGCACTTGCAAGTACACCCAGGTACGATTGAGACGATTGGGACGATTGAGAAAACAAGGGCTGAGGGTTTAGTAGTCTTCTGGAGTGCAGCCTTTGTGCTTTTCACTCACTCCATCACACGCAGATGCGCTCCAGCGCCCCCTGTTGGGAGACAGATGAAGCCATGCGACTCCTCACACACCAGTGTTCAGCATTGGCTGGTGGTGGCCCGAAGGCGGAAGTGGGCCTGGCTGGCACCGCCAGGCAGTCGTATGTGTGTCCGCGTGGTCGTGCCAGGACCCAGCCACGCTGGGGCAGCAGATGGCACCACAAAGCGCCGGCCAGCCAGGTGAGCGGGGGAGGACGGAGGAGGACGGGGGGCGGAGAAAGGGAGATAATAGGATAGTGGGCGATGTACGCGGCGGCAGGGGGTGGACGGATGAAGGCAGAGGGATTCAGTATGGCGGCTCGGCTCCCACTGGCCACGGGGGCTACGTGCCGGCTGGTCGGTACCGCCGGCCCACGTTGGACCAGGTGCGGAGGACAGGAGGACCGGGGCTGTTAATTAGAGGCAGGTGATTAATGGGAGAGGGGAAGAGGAGCGCTGCCTCAGGACGGAACAGACTTGGGTCCACGGGGTTTGGGAGAGGGTGAGGGGGGGGGGCAAAGGGCAGAAGGGTTGACCGGCATCTGATAGTTCAAGAGGAACACTGACTTGAGGTCACTCAAGACACAATCAGCTTTGGCGCCAAGCGCGTTGGAGCGCGTGTTCCCGTGCGTCCGGGCGCCTCGCACGGCGTCACGTTGTCCGTGGCGTTATTGGGACGTAAAGGAGTTCGAGCGCCGTGACAACCTCTCCTCCGGGGATGTGCCGTGTAAACACCAATCATTTGGCAGACGCGCGCCGAGCAAATTGGCACGATATCCCCGGGTGGCGTGCCACGCACACCATTATCAGGACGGAGAGTAATCGTATGTCGCCTCCCATATGAGGAGCAATTAATTCAAACAGAATCAAACGGCAGGAGAAGCGAGTGAGGAGAGCATGGAGGAGGTTGCAGATGGAGGGGGTAAGATAGAACGGTGTTACGAGAAAGTGTGCACGAAACTTTCTCAGAGGGAAGAAATATGTTTGTTTGCAATTCTTGTTTAGGTTTTGCAGTTGAGTTGCATGTGATAAAGTAAGTACATCCCCTGGCTGTCTTTTGTTTTACATATTCAGACACATGGATATTTCAGCTAAATTCCAACCACAATGATTGATAAAAGTAACACAATTTAATGAATACAACATTTTAAAACATACTCTGAAAACATTTAAGCAATTGAAATAATTTGAATTCCCTTATGCATTTCCTCATCTTCACCATCACATCAAATGGGAATCAGGTCACCCAAAACAAGTGCAAATGATAAGAACCTCCATGGAAAGGAGGGAACAGCCTTCAATAGAAATTAGAAATGTGTTTGTTTAGTTGGTCTTCACCATGGTAACACTGTCCGAGGCGTTTAGAACCAGGGCAAAAGACACGACAGGGCACGCCAGAGGACAGCTGGGTAGAGTCCGAAACTACTAGAACAATCTGCCCTGGATAAATGAATCAAAGGTGGATTTGATTGGCCCACGACTCCTGACGTCATGTCTGGCAAAAACAAAACACTCCCTTTGAACAGATGAACCTCATGAAAACAAAATGTTGAAGCTAGACCGTACATGGATTTTGCGAACGGACAGTGATCCAAAACATACAAGTAAAGCTAGAACAGAATGGCACTAAAAGAATGGAGGGATAAAGAGTCAAAGCCCAGATCGTTTCCCCATCAAAATGCTGTAAGGGGGCAATAAAGTGGGTCATGCAAGAAAGCCCTGGACCGAGACACAGTTGAAGCAGTACTGACTGACCGCGACGAGAAGTAAGGGCCAAAAAGAGGTAATCAGCTATTGAAGTTTGAAGGGTACAATATTAATACATGATAGCTTAGCATAATCTTTCATTGTAGTTTGTCACAATTACATTTGTCAAGAGTGTTGGCTAATGTCCACATGTAGAAACTGTTGTTCCTAAGACAGAAAGAGTTATTCACAGAGCGGAGTTGAGAGCATTGGGGAATAAAGCAATAGCATCAACAAACAACGTTTACTATAGAGATAAGGCGGTTGACATTATTTGACTCAATATTACAGTTGAAATACTGGGAAAGATTCCAGACATCAGTAAAATGTAGACCTGCACAGAGCACAGTCAGTGAGCTGTACTACATGAAAGCATTACATGAAGGGTATCCATTCACCCATCATCGAAGGTATACATTGTCTGTTACGTAAATGTAAACATTAAGTGTACTGTGGGAATATAAAGGGGCAAAGAAGTTAATCCCAGTAGTCTCCTACCGTTTGGTTGTCACATTCCACTCTGCTTAGGAAGCAGGTGTTTTTGAGGAACAAACACAGCCATCGTCGTGGGTGGTAACATTTAAATAAACCAGTTTGTGGAAAATAATATTGACAATGTCTCTTGGAAACCAATGTGACACCTCATGTTTCTTTAACCCTGAATGAACTTGTGACCTATTTATGTAAATCGTCAGGTACATCATCATGGTTTCTCTGGCCATCGTCTTTCAGGTTGTAGAAGATTTCTAACTGGCATGGAGCATTAAAAGTTGTAACTTAAAATGTAAATGGGTTTCGTGTTTTATCCGGTCTCTGAGCTTAACCCCCTGAATTGAACAAGGGTTGCACACACGAAGTGTGTAGCAAGAAAGAAGAAAATTGAGTTTAGCCAAAGAGCACTGACGGCAATGGAACGTCTGTGAATGTGATTCAACATAGCTTTGACAGTGCGATAGTTTTACAGCACCTGTATTTTCTTTTCTTGTTTTTTTAAGATGACGGTCATAAGGATTAATTCATGTAAAGTTTCTCCATCCTTACCTTGATTCAATCTGGAGGCATTGTAGTGGAGGGCCGTAACAGCCAAACCTCCATCTGACAATTATTGTCAGTGTGATTGCCCATTCGCTCTACCTCCCTCCCTCTCCCTCTCTCTTGCTTGTCTCTCGCTTGGGGGAGACGATTAAGGAGGAAGACTAAAAGGTAATTTCTCACTGTGATGGACAGAGGGAGAAAGAGGAGTGGAGCTGGTCCTGGTTTAATCTTCTTTAGATGGAGGAAGCGAGGGAGGGAGGGAGGGACAGTAGCTGAAAGAGGGGAGAGACATAATTTCCATGGATACAGCTCCTAAATTAATAGTCTGCCCTGATGGCCTTTTGGATAAGATAAGTAGCGTTATAATAAGCAGAGGGACATATAAAAACCCAGACATGGTTGACAAGGCAGACAAGACTTATTCCAACTGGCCTCTCCCTCTCCATCCCTCTCTCATTCCCTCATTCTTCTCTCTCCCTCTCTTTCTCTCCCTCTCTTTCTCTCCCTCTCTTTCTCTCCCTCTCTTTCTCTCCATCCCTCTCTCATTCCCTCATTCCTCTCTCTCTCTCTCTTACTCTCCCTCTCTTTCTCTCCATCCCTCTCTCATTCCCTCATTCTTCTCTCTCCCTCTCTTTCTCTCCATCCCTCTCTCATCCCTCTCTCTTTCCCTGTCTTTCTCCATCCCTCCCTCTCATTCCCTCACTGTCTTTTCCTCTCTCTCATCTCTCTCTCACATTCCCTCACTGTCTTTCTCTCCTTCCCCTCTTCTTGTCTTTCTCCTGTCTTCCTTTCTGTCTCCCTCTCTCAGTCTCTTCCAGGCTGTTAATAATTCTTGTGCTTTTAACCTCCCTTAATTTTGTACAAAAGTTAAAATTGTGTTCAGTAAATGTTCTCTAAGTGGAAATAATAGTCAAGCTACAGAAGGCGAGAGGAGTGGGAGGAGAGTGAAATGAGGGAGACTGTAGATGAGGGAGAAGGAGAATAGAAAGAAGTGTAACAGAGTTGAAGAGTAGACAGAGCACCGGAAATGGGTGTTGGGAGAGAGACAGAGCACCAGAAATGGTTGTTGGGAGAGAGACAGAGCAGCTGAATGGTGTGTTGGGAGAGAGACAGAGCAGCTGAATGGTGTGTTGGGAGAGAGACAGAGCAGCTGAATGGTGTGTTGGGAGAGAGACAGAGTAGCTGAATGGTGTGTGGGGAGAGAGACAGAGTAGCTGAATGGTGTGTTGGGAGAGAGACAGAGTAGCTGAATGGTGTGTTGGGAGAGAGCCAGAGCAGCTGAATGGTGTGTTGGGAGAGAGACAGAGTAGCTGAATGGTGTGTTGGGAGAGAGACAGAGTAGCTGAATGGTGTGTTGGGAGAGAGACAGAGAAAGAAAGAGAGCAAGAGACAAACTGTGAGAGAGACAGAGTGAGAGAAAGAAATACCAACAGAGAGTGAGAGAAAATCTCTCTCTAAAAATCTTTTTTTAAACAAAAAACAATCACACCTACCTCAGATTAAACACTAAACAGGTGGTAACAAGACTGTGAATGACCTGAAAGAAAGGACAAGAACTGCCTTATACTACATCTAAAAAAACAAAAAGCTTGACTGAGCATAAAACGTGACACCCCAATGATAATTAGGCTTAAAATACACAATATAAACAAATGTATTAGGCCACACTTCCTGATCATTGAGTTCAGGTGTTTCATGCAGTCCCATTGCCACGGCTGTAAAAAAATCAAGCACCTAGACATTTAATAAACATTTATTAAAAAAATGGGTTGTTCTAAAGAGCTCAATGTATTCAAGTGCGGTACTGTAATAGGATACCACCGCTGCAACAAGTCAGTTTGTGAAATGTCTGCCCTCCTAGATAGTCCATGTTCAATTGTAAGTGGTATTATTGCAAAGTGGAAGCGTTTAGGAGCCAGAGCAAGTGCTGAGGCTTATAGTGCGTAAAAGTCGCCAACGCTCTGATGACCCAATAACTGCAGTTCTAAATCTCCTCTGGCATTAACATCGGCACAGAAACTGTGCGCCAGAGCTTCATTGCATGGGTTTCCATGGTCAATAAGCTGTATGCAATCTTTACATCAGCAAGCCTAATGCCAAGCATCGGATGGAGTGATGTAAAGCAGGTCACTACTGGACACCACTGGAGTGACGTCTCACGCTTCTCTATCTTGCAGTCTGATGGACGAGTCTGGGTTTAGCGAATGCCAGGAGAACGTTTCCTGCCTGACTGCAACTGTGGTCAGTTGTGCAAACTGTTTGGTGGAGGAGGGATAATGCTATGGGGTTGTTTTTTTGGCCTTGGCCCCTTAGTTCCACTGAAGGGAAATGGTAATGCCTCAGCTTACCAGAACATTTTGGTAAAAAATGCTATGCGTCCAACTTTGTAGGAACAGTTTGGAGAAGGCCCTTTTCTGTCCCAGCATGACTGCGCTCCAGTGCACAAAGCAAGGTCCATAAAGGCAAGGTTGGATGAATTTGTTGTGAAAACCTAACTGGCCTGCACAGTGCCTTGACCTCAACCCCATCAAAAAACCTTTGGGATGAACTACAACAAATAGTGTGAGCCAGGCCCTCTTGTCCAACATTAGTGTCGACCTCACGAATGCTCTTCTGGAAGAATGGGCAAAGATTCCAGCAGACACACTCCAATATCTTGTAGAAAGCCTTCTCAGAAGATTGGAAGCTGTTATAGTTGCAATGAGGGGGCCAACTTGATATCAATGCATATGGATTTAGAATGAGATGGCATACAAGCTCATGTAGGCTTAATGTTCAGGTATCCCAATACTCTTGTCGATATAGTGTACTTCAATCGGTCATAAAATACATTGTGAGGTCTGTGGTCCGCTTACCAGCCAAGAACGTTAAAAATTGAATAAACATCTAACTGAGACATCGCATGCAGAATTCTGCAAAATTATTCCTCGGAGCACAGCCCAAAACTCCCAATAATTAACGCGGAGCTGAATTTGGACTATACCTACAAATCATCAAAATCCAGAAAAAAACTGTTACAACTTAAGGAAAGCAAGTAAGTGCGAGTCAGGACCAATTGCACTGTGTGTGTCGACATTGAACATGATCACACTTTTGAAATGTTTACACTGACCCTAGACACTCTTTCCCAAAAAGCTACCGAACTCCTGACGCATTGAGTGAGACAGACAAACAGAGAGACAGAGAGGGAAAGAGCGAAAACAGAGAGGGAAAGAGCGAAAACAGGGAAACAACTGATGATGAGGGATAAACGGGAGGGAGATGTGGAGTTGAAGGGAGAACATTGGATGCTGTCATCCATCACAACGAGTAGGACCGCACAGCTCTGCTAACCAGAGACATATCTATCACCTCAACCCCAGCATGAGGATGATAAGAACGCAGAAACATTCTGGGAGTACCTCAGAAGACTCCCCATCTCACGCACACACACACACACACACATCCATATTTAATATGTCATCTGACTGTTTACTCTCAATAATGAAGACACAGAGACATTTTCTCTCATTCTTTCATATTACGTTGGTCCTCCTAGGCATCATTTCCTGGTCAGAAAAACAAACGAACGCCGAACTTTCCAATAAAACGCTACAAGCTGTCTGCCAGAGGACGGGCGACACAAATATAGACACCCGTACACACAGACACACAAGCCCACATTAGTAAACAATAAAGTTATCAGAGAAGCCATTAGTCAGTCTGCACACAGAACGCGAAGTCAGAGGTCAGCAGCACAGCCTCAGCAAAAAGGGAAATATCAGAGCTCTAAAATATTTACTCATATGCAAAAGAAGTATATGGTAATGATGGAATTTCACAACAGATTTTCATTGGTTTCTCTAAAGTGGGTGGTGTGCAAACACTCACGCACGCATATACTAAAGTTGAGTGATGCAATATAACTTGGCAGGATTATCACAATAACGATCGGCTTAACAATATGCATCGCGCACATTTAACCAGTTCCATTCCGTTTTTTGTACGTTAAAGTACAACATGTGAAGCTCCGTCTCCTCCCTGCATACATATAAACAATGCAAACAGCAAAGCCTGTCCAAAGGGACAAAGAGGGTCACTGGGGAGATAAACCACTGCATTGACCACAGATTCTGGAGACAAATTGCAGGTGAGAAATGTCAAAAGACACAAGCTACACAGACAGGGTCAGGGCGATGTATCTGGAGAAGCCCGGATCCTATCAAGAGTTTAACAAAGCAACGGCCATCTATCGTGGAAGTGCCCAAGTACAGTTGCAGATCCTAATAAAAAGAAAACGTTTGAAAAATCAATCCTTGGTGCACCCACGCACGTGCAGACACATTGATACACCCACCCACTCAGGTCACCCATTGAAAACAATCTGCCAGGTGGTGGCAAAGGGTCCTGCCACCTGAATAGGGTAGTTTCCCATGATGTTCCCCTCGGAAACAGACCATATGTCCCATAGACTAAGACACATCCCACCACCCATCTTCACAGTGTTACCTGTTATAGCTGCAAAAGGCCCCCCTGAACTCTCTGTTTGTCTCCCTACATGTAGATAAACAACCAGTTACTTTGTCTACATAGATAGACCACATCGATGAAGCAACTGTAAATGAACATTTATCCCGCGGTCAACTCATTATTGTTCACATGCTAACCACACAAATGAATTTAAACGTCGGTATATTTTGTGTATTATGCGTCTTAGAAAGTTACTTAACCAATAATAACGCATGTGGTCTCGTTCATATCTTGTATAATAAGGGCAGAAAAACAATCATGTGTTGTCTACCTCAAATTTTGCTGCATCATTAAACAAAATGTAATTTGGGGAATTTGACCCAAATAAATGTGATTTACACCTGTATTGAATGCATGGTTGTAAATTCTCATTATTTCGTTTTTTTATAAAATACGTAAAGGCTTTTGTCATCGATGCATGTCTACAACAAATAGTTGCAGACATGCATAACTAAATTGTAATTTTAGTTTTATCATTTTAACTCACACAGACACTCCGACACACAAACATGCAAACACAAACACACACACACACAAGGACACCCGACTGACATAAAAAAATTATTGATGAGACAAAACATCTCTATGTGTTCCAATTAGAACACTTGATCCCAGAAAGTGCTTGAATTTCACTTTCTGGTTTATTCCTGTTTATCGCAGAACATCTTCCTTCACAGTTCTGGATCAGTGTTTGATAAAGCTTTATGTCAGACTATTCCCAACAGCTCCTGTGTAGGAATGAGTGTGAGTGCATTCCATCAATGTGTGTGTGGATGTGTGTGTGTGTGTGTATGCCTACGCCCACAGCTGGTAGCTTGTCAACTCCTTCCTGGGTTGGCGACCGCTGTGTGTGTGTGTGGTTGGGTTCGTGTGTTACCTGCTGAGCAAACATGTTAGTGTGTCTGCTCGCACAGTGGGCCCACTGAGAGGAGGGCTCCATGGTGATGTTAACAGGGAGAGGAGGTGGATGGGTCTTAGTGACGGTTTAGGAGGCCCATTAGCCACCCACAAAAGAAGACGCTGCAGTCCTGTGGTCGAGACAAAACCTGAAACATGATGAAACACAGAAAATGAGAAAGGAAATGTAAAACTACAAAGGATGACAACGCAACACTCCAATACCTAATTTTACTTCTATCGTTTTGTCTGTGCAAACATTACCAGCACATTAATACACTGGCCCATAATTGTTACTTTGGAAAGATAGAAATGTGGGGAGGGGAGATGGTAGAGGAGTGGATGAGTGGAGATGGTAGAGGAGTAGATGAGGGGATATTGTAGAGGAGTGGATGAGGGGAGATGGTAGAGGAGTGGATGAGGGGAGATGGTAGAGGAGTAGATGAGGGGAGATGGTAGAGGAGTGGATGAGGGGAGATAGTAGAGGAGTAGATGAGGGGATATTGTAGAGGAGTGGATGAGGGGAGATGGAAGAGGAGTGGATGAGGGGAGATGGTAAAGGAGTGGATGAGGGGAGATTGTATAAGAGTGGATGAGGTAAGATTGTAGCGGAGTGGATGAGGGTAGATGCTAGAAGAGTGGATGGGGGAGATGGTAGAGGACTGGATGAGGGGAGTTGGTAGAGGAATGGATGACAGGAGATGGTAAAGAAAATGTTTAGGGGAGACAAAAAAGGAGTGGATGAGTGGAGATGTAGAGTAGTGGAATTGGGAAATGGTTGAGTTTTGGGGTTAAGGATAGAGCTTGGAGAAAGAAGTTAGAATGATTTATATCTAGGTGACAGGTTTAGGGTATAGGAGAAGCTGATCTGTCACAGAGTGTTTAGGGTTAGTTTCTGCAGTGAGTAAAGTATTGTTCTGTCACTGAGAATCATTTGGGGTTTAGGGTTAGTTTCAGCAGTGAGTAAAGTATTGTTCAGTCATAGAGAAGTGTTTAGGGTTAGTTTCAGCAGTGAGTATAGCATTGTTCTGTCACAGAGATGGGTTTAGGTTTAGTTTTAGCAGTGAGTAAAGTATTGTACTGTCATAGAGAAGTGTTTAGGGTTAGTTTCAGCAGTGAGTAAAGTATTGTTCTGTCATAGAGAAGTGTTTAGGGTTAGTTTCAGCAGTGAGTACAGTTTTGTTCTGTCACAGAGATGGGTTTAGGGTTAGTTTCAGCAGTGAGTACAGTATTGTTCTGTCACAGAGAAGTGTTTAGGGTTAGTTTCAGCAGTGAGTAAAGTATTGATCTGTCACAGAAAGGGGTTGCCTTGAGAAATAATAAAGGATGTCCTTCCTGTGGTCAGTATCTAGGGATTCACACCCTTTCTCTTGTTTGAATGTATTCAGTAAATTCTAATTAAGTATGTTGTTTGTGACGTAGACAAAAATTAACCCAAACTGTAATTATTTCAGAAAACCAAAACAGGGAAGTTTTTCGGTCAGCATTTTGATAAATGTAGTTTGTGCTCAAGGTTTAGGTGTAGGGCAAAAGTTACAATTAGGTTTAGTGTTATAACTAAGATTTAAGTATAAATGCGAGATTATTAAGGTTAGGGTTAGAATGAGATTGAGGTAAGGTTTACAGTTAGGGTTAGTAAAAATCTTATAAGGGCACGCTTTTGTGTATCCATTTACATAGTTAAGTGATTGTGTGTCTGTGTGCTGGGTGTGTTTTAGGGAGGGGGGAGTCAAGGTTTATTTTGGGGGCCACAGGGCAACCTCTCAGAGACTCCACTAATTGTGACCGCAGGGTTTTGCCCAAGGCTGATCTCAGGCTAATATCATTAGCTAATCTGCTGTGTGTTGTCCCCCTTGTCCTCTACGTCTGTGCTCTGTACTCCAGCATCATAACAACCAGCACACCCCCCCTCGGCCGGCTCCCCAAGCCCACGGAAGAGTGCTGAGTCCGGGCTTGTGCTGTTGGAAAGGCCCTGCATCTGGGCTCCACTGACAAGGAAGATTAATACCTCAGCCTCTCTAGCACGTGTGCACAAGCACACTCGCACAAACACACACACACCCACACACGCGCAGTCCTGACACACACTCATGCACGCACACCTAAATATCTGCTACAGACACAAATGACACTCACTATAATAAATACACAAATACACACAACCACACCGGTCTCTCGCCAAAGAACAAACGGAGGGAACCCTTAGACGCGTCACCGTCCCCTTTCTCCACCCTCTGGACCACTCAACCTAAGATCCACCTCCCTCCTTTCATCCCTCCCTCCCAGCCTCCATCCCTCCCCCACTTTGAATAGGATCTCCAGGCCACAGGAAAACTACTTTCTGCTGATGCGGGTGCTCCTTGATCCCTCCTCTGTTCCTCCCACTCCCCTCACACACCTTTTTTTCCGTTACGGAGAGCATTCTGGGCTGAATTGGAGCCCTGAGCGCTAACGCCACCCCTTCATCTGAGGGAAGAGACACGGCTCTGGTTGAAGGAGATCCAGTTGGTTGGGCCCACCAGGCAGAGATGTTCCTCCACATTTCAGCATATTCATGGAAAGATAAAATGAAATACAAATGATCAATTCCACCACAACGGTAGGCCTTCTGTTGGTATTTTTTTATTAAGATAAGAAACTCAAAGTATTTTAGAGAAAGATGGGCAATTGATTATACATATATATATATATATATATATATATATAGAAACAGTATCGAAACAGAGTTTTAGGTAAAAACAGCAGTGGGATGAATCCAATGCCACGTTGCAGCAATACATATACACCTAAGGAAGCACCCAATACATATACACCTTAGGAAGCACCCAATACATATACACCTTAGGAAGCACCCAATACATATACACCTTAGGAAGCACCCAATACATATACACCTTAGGAAGCACCCAATACATATACACCTAAGGAAGCACCCAATACATATACACTCAAGGAAGCACCCAATAGATATACACCCAAGGAAGCACCCAATACATATACACCTAAGG
>JACXGK010004835.1:0-36034 GCA_016801125.1 Novumbra hubbsi
CCCACTTAGGGCTGGCATAATAACAGCTAACTCTACCCCACTTAGGGCTGGCATAATAACAGCTGCCCATAGAGTGCCGTTAGCGGCACGGCCAAGCCAGCGTGCCCACAAGCCCACGCGCGGGCAACCAATACAGTACCGGAGTAGGCTAACGATGTGGTGTTCAGAGAGAAGATGGCTGTGTGGTCACGGTGCTCAGTGATTGGTGCAGCGGAGGCCACCGCGGAAACATGTCTAAAACGTCTGCACTAATGAATAAACCAGTCAGATCTGTACTCTTGTCACACAACATACAGCAATCTTGGTCAGCGGTATCATACGTCTGGCGAGTGGGAAATCAAGGTGGAGGGAGAAGCTTTGTTACGAGTATCAACCGGGCTTGATATGATTGACATGGCGCTACAGGCTGTGGAGGGGTGGTCCTACCAGAAACACAACGTCTGTTCGCTCGTGTAAATGTCCTACAAAACGGGCAAGAAGATGCTAACCTACCGAGGGATATTTAATTATAAAGTTTTATATATGTCATTTTAATTAAATAACGACTCTGAAACACTGTGAGTTGTCCATTGGACATCTTTGACGAGCAACATATACATTCGCAAACATTCGGATGCTGGAAGGAGTTTGTTGGATGTTAAATGATCATGTATTTCTGCGTGCTGAACAAGCCTGATGTAGTTGTTGAAGGGAGGCGAGAGGGAGGTGCTGATCTGGGAAGTTGGCTGCCAATCCGACTGCTTCTTCACAGGCAGCGGGGTTTTGAAGAAAATATCCTTAAAAAACAGTCCATCATATCAGTCATACGGAGCCTGAGGGAGGCAACATGGCTCGTTCTTAAAACTTCGACAGCTCTTTAATAAAATATTTTCTCCAAGGCACAAGTGTGTGTCGACCTTACTGTTACTAAATGTCTCTTGATGTGGAAAATCTCTACAAAATGTAACATTGGGCACGGGTTATTTAAATGGAACCAACTTCTATACTAGAGACCCAGCACTAGATTACTATCCAATCCCTGTAACTCAGTTTAATCTCCACAGAGAAACAAGACAGGGTTGTTTAGTTTTGACACAGCTTTTTTGCTTTGTTAATCTAACCTCTGGCTCCAAGCACAAGGTGTCATGTAGAATTTGACTGCAATAACATGATGACAATAACACTGATGATACTCTATGTTAAAAGTCTCCATAGACATTCATTGCGATAACACTGCTGATACTCTATGTTAAAAGTCTCCATAGACATTCATTGCGATAACACTGCTGATACTCTATGTTAAAAGTCTCCATAGACATTCATTGCGATAACACTGCTGATACTCTATGTTAAAAGTCTCCATAGACATTCATTGCGATAACACTGCTGATACTCAATGTTAAACGCCTCCATAGACACAGGATGATGTTTTCATCTGGGGTGTTGATAGTGACTGAGCACATAGTGCTACTGAACAGACAGATGACTCCTGAGCATAGATGGCAAATAAAACAGAATTTTGGAGTCTCGTCAGGGGGTGCAAATAGAATAGAAGGGGGGTGATGCAACACACCTAACACCCCTACTTCCCGAAGCTAGGATCCCCTCTATATAACTAAACCCGATACAGTTTACAAGTCACACCTAATTCGGTAAATTTCTTTGGTAATTTCTCTGGATATACAATCAATAAAAATTGCAAAGAGTTTCCGAAGGAATGCCAAGCCATTCTGTGTCTGGGTCATGTCATAGTGGGCAGGCAGTTCAAACCGTTGTTTTGAGACGTGTTCATTGAACCGTGCGCGTGTGCCGCTAGCGGACGAGTGAAACCACGTCACGCGTTTCTCAAACACTTCCTTAGACGGAACCGGAGCTGATTGAGGAGACCAACGTCGATCGTCTGATTGGCCCGCGGGGGAGTTACGTCTACCCCCGGGGGGTCAAGGGTCACTCGGAGACCTCCACGCTGAGCTCCCAGCCTTCCATCGACGAGGTGCGCCAGCAGATGCACCTTCTCCTGGAGGAGGCCTTCAGCCTGGCCTCGGGGGGGCACTCCATGGCCGGACGCCACCATCACTCCCACCGCGGGCGTCATCACGGTCACTACAGCCCCGGACCGCCCCCCCTGCCCTACTCAGACGCCGTGACCAGTGCCCCGGGGACCGTGAACCGCGGCCGGGCGGGTGGGCTGCAGTGGGTGCCAGCGTACCGGGCCGACGTGTACCAGTGCAGCCTTCCCAAGCCTGTGAGTCCCTCTCCGAAAGAGGCCGCTTTGTCCAACGCATTGGGGGTCGCCGCGGTTCACCGCTAGCGCTGAAGAGCTTTTGTCTCAGGGTCTAATGTAAGCTTGCAATCTGAAAATCCGGAAACGAATGAAAGAACTGGCGTTGACGACGTTTCTGACAACCTAGAGATCATTTTTTTTGATAAAGCCTGAAACTGATTTTTGGATCTCAGAACGTGGCAATAATATATGTTATATGTTAATATATGTTTATATAGTGTATATAAAAACACTTTTCAAAATATCAACAGTTTTCAAGAATAACATGTTTGACAATACTTCTGTAAGATTCTCAATTTCCGGAGACTACAGAAATGCTGTATTTATTAGTTTTTACACTGCTCAAAAACATTAAGGGAACATCTAAATCACGCAATCCAAACCGTGCCCTTTAAAAAGCAGAAACCTCACTAAATAGAAACAATTTATACGGAGAGTGTATTGTGAATGTGTATGGTGACCTCTTCCACAGGCCTTCAGGTTCACTCAGCTTCCTGACATGGCCATGGACCATGGATCTCCTCCTCCCCCTATCCCTCCTCGTACTGGACCCCCTCCTGGCACCTCCCTAAGACGGTATGAACATGACCCTCTCACGCGCACATACACTCGCACACTCAAATGCACACCCGCACTTCCTCTGACATTAACCCACTGTCACACAAGAATCAATCACTGAGCGCCGCGAACATTCGGATTCATGTGCTAATATTCACCAGAGTGATGTCGGGTCTATGTGCCGGTGTGAATGCAGAATCAGTGCTTTAGAAGATGACATGAAGAGCAATGAGCAGCTAGTTTTACTGTGGGTTTTAGAATGGAGCACGCCTGCCCCCGTGTGGCGCAATATGTGTATTGCATGTGATAAAAAGTATTCTGAGGCATGAGAGTGTGTTTTACGTCCCTCCCTGACTCAGCTCCTCGTCTGACCTGGGGCCCAAGGCCAGGACCACAGAGTCTTCTGGAACCAACATGGCCGACATGCAGACTCAGCATAATGCCAGCAGCTATCCTCCCTTTTCCAGAGCCGTACTTCCCTCAGCGACAACCGAACAGCCTGTATCCACCTACTCAGGTCAGTGAATGTGTGCGCCTTGCTTTTCGAGGGTCGGCGTGGGAGGCGGGCCTCGTGTGGGGCATTCATCAAGCCATGAACGTACCGTAGGCACGCCTTGTCGTAACAACGTGGTTTCTCTGGTAGTGTCGGGGTCTCCTTAGGGTTCGTCCCCGTGTAACAACGTTCTCACCCCATCCACCGCGCAGGAAACCCCATCACGGCGGTGTACGCCATACCAGCCTCGCGGTCGGGCTACTCGGAGTACTTCGTCTCCACTCCCCCGTCCTCCTACCGCAGCCCGTCCTGGATGTCCTACCCCCCCGAGCCTGAAGACCTGCCCCCCCAGTGGGCCGAATCTGTAAGAACCCCTCCTACTCACCACACTCACAGCGTACGTGGTACTTATTCCCGACCGAGTCAGGATCAGGTATACGTTCTCCCTTGTTTTAAATGGCAGGTGTGGATAGAGTCATCTGGTCCTAGATCAGTGTTTAAGGGTGAGTTCCACCTCCGAGCCGCCCTCACCGGGCCCTTCCTGCCCCAGGTCTAATAGATGGCATACAAGCTAATGGAACGGAAAGTACATGGCTCAATGACTTTGGAGTTTGACAAGATACCAACATTCGTGAGTCATCCGTGAAAATGAAGAGCGTGTCACGATAGGCTTTGCAGAGAGCCTTATCGGGAAATGAAAGGAAACTGAAACAAATATTTCCTCAGTTGCCCCAGAGCTGGATTGGGCTCAGATTATCTGGAATTATAAATACTCTCCGTCTGTTAAACACAAAACGGGGTTTCATTTTCCCTCGGTCGGATTGGTAACTGCGTTCCCCTTTCTGCCGTGGATATGGATCCTCCTTGTCTCTATGGAATGTTCTGTTTGTCCCTGTTTGTCTGCCTGTTTCAACCAGATGTCTTCACGCAGTGTCTTTTTGCAGAACCAGTGTCATTTAGAAACCATTTGCTGAACTGAATTTATGGCTGGCGTTGAGTGGACACAGCAAAATACCGGGGTAGTTTAGCACATTTTCTAAATGAACACCTCTTTTTTTCTTTTTGATCTGTTTTTTTCTTTTTTGTAGAGTCAGAAAGCCATGCACATTTCATGTCCAGAAGTGACCCAAAAGTGGAGTTCAAACGCTCGTTTTGAATCGAACGTTCATTTTAAGAGTAACAGATATTTCAACACAGTTTTTTTTTGTTACCTTTTTCTTTCTTTTATCGTGTGAGTCTCGTCCAGGTGTGCTTGTGTATACGTGTTTTTTTTCACCCATTTGAATATACGTAAAATCGGTGATGTGCAGTGAGGTCAGTGGCTGGGTAGGTACTGGTTATTCTCAGAGCTGTATTCCCTCTCAAAACATTGATCAAGCTCAAGCTCACCATAATAAATATAGCACTACCAACTCAAAATGACGTAAGCAAAATGAAGAAACAGATTTCACCACATGTAAACACTGAACCAGTGTATGATACACAACTTAAAGTCTTAGGCGATGACACACACACAGCTCAACTAACAGCTGTTACCATCCACAACAGCTAGGTGGCAGTAAAGATCATTATGAATAGCAGCTCAACGTAGTCACACATTTTTTATCTGACAAACATCCACCTGAATTATAGAGAAGAAATATCGTAGAGCAAAAATTAACAACTTTATTTTCCTTATAATACTATTAGAATTTTATTTTGCTTTTCATTAATCAATCAATCAAGTGTATTTATATAGCACAATTCACACATAGAAGCAATTCAATGCGCTTTACAGAAGATAGTAAGGACATTAAAAAAGAAATACAATTTTAACAGTTTGATTAAAACAGAATTTAACGTGTGCAGATTAAAATCAAAAAGAAACAGAGATAAAAGGGTAAAGGAAAATTAAAAAGGATTTAAAAAAATTAATGAACATTTTAAAAGCCTGGCATAGGGATTCATAACAGTGTTTTTCGTTAATCAAGCCAACCACTGCCTTCCTAGCCAACCCTGACAGCATGTCACTGAGTGATACACCGGTACAAGAGACACAATGTTCACCCAGACAATTGAGACAATAAGGACATCACCCAAAATATTTTTGGGATCACACCCGTGTGATTGTTTCGTTGACGCGTGGCCTTCTCTGTCTTCCAGGTGGCTCTGCCGGGGTACGTGGAGGCCTTCCCTCACCCCCGCTACCCACAGAGCAGTCCCCCGAGACTCCCCCCGCACTATGGCCAGGCCATGGAGCCTCTCCCCGCTCCGGCCGCAATCGCGTCCCAGCAAAGCCTGCCGGATATAGGGGAGTCCAGAGACAGCATACCACTCAGCAGCCTCTCCACCTCTGCCCTGGTCCAGGCCATTCGCCAGGAGGTGGCAAAGCTGGCCAAGAAGCAGACTGACATGTTTGAGTTCCAGGTGTAGCTCATCCCCCTAGTGGTTGAGAAGTGAAAATGCAGAGGACTCTTTTGAAAATGCTCTTAAGGCTGGAGGCCGAACAAACTCTCTGACAAACACAGCTTTTTATCACATTTGTATATTAAAATTGGCAAAAGCTTCTTTCTTCCATTATCTCTCTCTTTTTCTCCCTCTCTCTCTCTTTCTATCAATCATTGTGTGAAAATACCATTTTGGCTCTGACGTGTTTCATGACCACGCTCTCATCTTGGAGCTACTGAGGGGTGAAAGTGTTCTATCTCAAACTGTCAGTCGTCTCTCCTTAGCCGTGTCTGTATAGTTACCCTGTACATATGTCATATCCCTGTCTCAGCATCTGTGATGGTCTAACCCAGACGGTAACCATAGCAAGCCATTGAAAGCGTACAACGACTTGATGAGGCGGAGAGAATTGTCCCGTTCCTGCTCCCGGGAGCCAGCGCTTCAATACAGAGGAGTGGTGGACAGGTCACAATGTATATACTGTATATGGTAAAGCATGTAGAAGGAGGCAGCGTATATGAACTCTTTTTTTGTGGACCACGAGCTGCATGAAATCAAACCCGCAACGCACTGTTTACACCGTAGCTCTCCTTGTCCTACGGTCAGATTAACTCAAAGGATCTGCTCCTGGGTACCATACAAACAAATCTACATCTCCTATCAGGGAAAAGCCTGAAACGGGTAGGTTCCATTTTTTGGAACCAGATGTGTGTGGGCATGTGATGTATAGTGTAATTAAAGATGCTGTGTAAACATTGCTACGGCGGGTTTGAGCGACTTCTAGCTCAACTCAGTTTTTGTTACCATCTCCAAACCAAGCAATGCCATAATGTATTCTAGCTTGTTATAGTGTTGTTTTTGTCAGATTCCCATTTGTACAGTGTTCTCAATCACATCTTTTGTAGTTATAATTTAAAACAGTTTGACAACAAACTGAGTGACCTGTTCAGTAACAGTGGACCAAACATTTGGCACAATTGAGGTCAGTTATAAAAGGGGAAAGTGAATTTCCCCAAAGATAAATAGCTACTGTTACTGTATATGAATAAATACAAAGTGAGTGAGAATCTGCCACCATCATTGACAGAGAGACACTCCTCAGCTATAGTGAGGGGAAAAAAACACTTGGATGTCAAACTATTCCGCATGTGAGACTGTTGTCTTGACAATGCTTCAAAACAGCCTTTTGCAATGAACTTGATGATGTAGTATGTAAGTCTATACAAAACAACCAAGACCGACAAACGCCTTGTGTAAATATCTTTGATTAGATGCAGGCCTGGCTCGCGGCATAGGCAAATGCTAGGGCCGCCGCTCATCCAAGGGGGCTCCAAACGAGCTGCGTGAAATTGGCTGCGTTGCAAGGGGGGCACCAGCTAATATCTTGCCTAGGGCACCATATTGGTCAAGGCCGGCCCTGCTTAGATGTGACAAATATTTTTGAGGCTTAACACAATTGTAAAAGAAAAAAACTGTCTAAACAAAATGGAAAAAAGGATATGATCAGTGATGTTTTTTTTTTGTCAAGCATTTAATAGTTCAGTCAAAATTAGTCACAAATTGGCCAAATAATCCAGTCAGACTTTTTTTAAATGTCAGTGTAATTAATTAATTTGCACTGCAATCATTCTAAAAAAGTGTCAACTCTGTAGTAAACATTTTATTTATACATTCTGTAATGTTGACTGGAGATTTGAACATAGGATTTTAGTATGAATAATGGTACTTGGACAGTGACACATTTTTTAAGCATTGACTACTTTCAGTAGTTCGTTTCTTGCTTCAAAATGTGAATGTCTAAAATTTGATCTCCCTGATGATTGTACTGCAACTTCAAATTTAACTTTTTTCAACGAGAAATAGTTGATACGCACTTTATCCTACTGTGTGATGTACATGTTCGAGCGCGGGGGAAAACAGTTAGCCATTCCCAAGCCTGGCGTTTGGTCTTCTTCGTGGATTCTGGGTTTTATTTGGTCGTTCTCAGCAGGTTGTGCCCCGTCACACTGGCTATATTATAATGGACTGTAGGCATGGCATGCATTAATCCCAAAATTTAATCGCGCCTAGTTGTGTAAATCTTTGACTAGACGATGAAGTGACCAGATATATTTTCTGCCAACGTTTGGAGAGAAGTTGAAACACAAGATTGTTATTAGTATCAAATGACTACTGCTGAGAGTGAGCTATTCAAACGTGTAACAACCCCAAGAATGAAAAACAACAACGTCATAGGAACTGTTAGATGCAGATTATTGTTTTTGATCCAGATTGCCTTTTTAATCCACCCCTTTGTAGTCTGCCGTAGACCATCTACGTTTTCAGATGCATCCAGCGTTGTCAGATCGGGAGGTTAGCCTGCACAATTGGCCTATTTTTAATGACAGTGTCCGGGCAAAAATCAGGTTGGGCAGGTCGATTTACAGATAGGATTGTATAGAAAAAATTACGTTTTGTCGGTTATTTTGTGTTGTCTGCGGGTGATTGTGCGGTATACTGTCAATGCAATCTGGCAACCTTGATCCAGGCAGATGCCAGAATTTGGTTTGTTTTTTATTTCCCTCATTCATTTTGTTGAACTAACTCATGGTTCTGGATGGATGGTTACATTATCATGTAGGCTGTGTATTGTAAAATAAAACCCTTTCCGTCTGTTTTGTTGATGCTGACCAGTTTTGTGCAGAAATGAACACCTTTCACATTCTACTGCAGAAACATCAATACGATGTGAGAAACTGGATGTCAAGATTGTGATTTGAAACTTTGCACTCAATAAAACAGATGACATGAGATTGTTTGTAAATATTTATTTGTTTCTTGTTGAAAATAAGAAATAACGTTATTGTAAAAAGCATTCTCAGGCTATATTTTTCTCCTGGATTTGAAGCCGTCTTTTCTCAGTTTTGGGATGACGGACGTATGAAGGTTCTTTAGGAAGTAATCTAAAGAGAAAAAGAGATAATCAAAACAGTGTATTAAGTTTTGAATTCACCAAACAGGCCAAAGGTTCCAACGCAGGCGGTTCCAACTTCCGTGTATGTTGTAACGGCAACTCATAATTCGACTCAATATTGTGTACGGCCCCCAACAATTAAGATTTCATTTTAAATCAGTTGGTTTGACGACTCCATTCTGACTGGTTGAAATCTTTGTTATACATTATGAGGCCATTACCAGTGACTTGAAATGTCGTCACTTTGAACTGCTCTAATTGGGTTGATAAGAGGTACAGAATACTGCGGTGAAGTTAGTTTTAGATTGGACATTCGACAGACAATCAACTGTTGAAATTGTAATAGCTCTTCAACGAATAATTCAATCAATCCAATATTGGTGTAATTGTAATTTCAAAAGTGTGTACGATGTTGCACAGTCCTTATTTGCCCATATTCTAATCGAGCATAACATTTCCGAGCATGGAGAACTAACCGCGATGTATCAGAGCCGACACCCAGATGCCAGTGATCTAAAGGCTGGTGCTGATGGTGGGTGCGTTCAAATTGTATACAGATGCAGGCTTCTACTAACTCAAGCTTCAATCGGCGTTCTTTCAAGCTTAGTGGTTTACCTTGTCTGACCTCGGAGGATTGATTTCTGATAGAATATTTAATTGTTCGTTTTTATTTTTTGGGGGGAGATTTGCTCCCTATACTTTATAATTGTATCAATGCAGGACTTCAAAATAGCCCTTTGGTCTCACCATGACCCCCCAAGCGAAAATGAAGATTCAAAAACATTGGGTTGTAGTCCATCCCTCCGAGATTCTGAATAAATCAGTTTCGTACGTTTGGCACACTTTAGGGAGCAGTTCAAAATATTTCATTTTTATAGTCATGGCAACATAATCGCGGTTAGTAATGCTGCTACAACCACTACAACCACTACACCAACTCAGCACAGCCTGGTGGGAATTTGTACTACATCTATTTAATTCCCAGCACCCCACCCACCCCCTCGGTAAAAATCTGGTGAAAATATGAAAGGTTTGGTTTGTAGTAGTACCCCGATTCCAAACGGACTATGCAATTATTTTCATGTACCGTTTGACTTATAAGGCTGTAGCCAACAAGTGGACAGTAGTCTTATTAGTCTACGCACAGACACAACTTTTTTTCTGAGCAAAGCAAAATTACGCATTAGCGTTACTATTATATACATATTATATACATTTATTGTTATTTTAACATTGCCGACCCTTCATAGAAGCAATGAGGCTAACAGCGCGATTTACTTGTGCCTGTATTTGCACTTCCAAGCTAAAGTATATACATATAAATAATATAAATAAATGGCTAAATTGCAGGACGAAGCAATTTTAAAGTTAGTAAGTTAAACTGAAGAAAACAAATGTCTGTATTCACATCTGCCAAGATCCAAATGCTCTCCCATCTGCGCTCCTAACTCCAACTCCTTCAATAGGATAGCCACCTCGTTGACTTGGTCCATTTCGCTCCTCCTGATCGATGCTCGCTTACCGGTCGGGGGACTGAATACTTCCAGAGGCTGGTATTTGGTTGTGACTAGGATGCCGGTGTCGGGCCATTGCAGCTTGTTTATCACCTCTTGATGCAGTCGCTGCTCATGTAGCGACGAGTCTAACGCATGTGGCAGCGGCTTCCGCGCTTTGCAATAATTATGGTTCAGCAAAACTGAGGTCCAAACGTCGCCACATGCGTTAGACTCGTCGCGGAGAGAGGGGAAGAATCTTGATTTGTTGGCATTCATTTTGTTTTTCCACTTTTCGGTAGTCAAGAACATTTGGATTTGTTTGGATTCAAAAGTTGAATGCACCTGCGATTCTGGAACCTAGCAGATAGTAGCTACGCTTTAACTGGATCACCTGTATAGCGGGGGAATCTTGCTGATACCACGTGTGAGGCACACACAAAGTACAGCAAGCAAAGAACAGCAAGTCTACATTTATTACTATTTAAGACGATGATAAAATGTCACCCTGGCTTGTTGTCGCGCCCGGTATCAAGGTATCACATGTAGGCACAGCATCTTCAAGGTAAACGATGATGAATTTACATCTTTCTTTGTTTTAAACAATACATTTTTAACAGTATTGCTCCTTGTTTTCTCTGTGATCGTGAGAGGTTTGCCACTTTTCAGTACTATATTATGTCATGATCAGGCCTAAATATTTATATTATAACTCAGAAGCTAGCAACATAGTTTAAATACTGTACATCAATGTCAGTGTCAGGAGAACTTACCTCCTGACTGACATGGGTGCGAATGGAGGCCCTGATAAGGGTTACGTTGACCCTGTGTGATTCTACCTGTAGTGTACACCTTTTTTTGTGGGGTAAATGCTGAAGAGGACTAGGGGATTGCAACTGCACATTTGCTGAGGGGTGTGCAAGATCAATGCTGACGCCCCCAAATCGCCCCCACCCCCCACCCCCTCCCCATCATTTAAAATGCTAAACAAAGGGACATTTCAAAAATGTCCATCCATAATTTTTTATAGCATTTTATGAAAGATTTTCAAATACATATTTGTGCACAATGGCACCCCTATGCTGCATACCCCATGTTTGAGCCTCTGGTTGTGGTATATGGCCAATTTACCACAGCGAAGAGCGATTCGTCAGCATGATACATAAGGAAGTGTCTGGATAAACTAAGCCATGGTATACGAGCAATATCAAACTCCCAAGATGCCTTCTGTAATCATAAATCCTTTAACAGCACAGTCATAATAATATTCACCGTTCAAGATTCAAACTGTTTAGTTTATAATTAAATTAACGCCAATGATCAGAGTAGTTTACAAACACTGTTTTGTAGTGTAATCGTGATTCACATTTATTAAAAAGATATATTTTAACAATAGAAAAATGCATACTTGGTAAATTATTACCTTTCATGTAATCATTTTTGTGTACACACACACAAACTCACTTCAAAAACAAGTTACTTGAATGTAGTGTTTTCAAACCGCTTTATTAAAATTATTTTATCTTCATGACAGCTACCGTGCATATATTAAAATGCCGCCCTCTTTAGAGTATTGCACACATGTTATGCCAGCTTATGTCATCAATAGGCCAGGGTAGGAGGTACTGTCCCGACCGTTAGATTTCTTTAAAAAATAGACCATATTTAGAAAATCTGACATCTCGACTTCACTCATTAGTAGTTCCTCTCATAAATACATTTATTTTCTTGGCCTTTCCTCAATCACAACATATATACAGATCATCAGGACCACAACATCAGCATTAGAACAGGGGGTCATCTCACAAAGCAAGAGGCATTTCTTCTCCTCAGTGGGTTAACCAACCGTTGAAACACCTTTGCTAGCCTTGTCCAAAACGTGCTCCGGCCGACTACATTCAACGTTGTCAAACGCAACATGTTTATTATGACTGAGGGACAAGAAGTTGTCATCAAGCCCCAAGCATGCCATGATGACCCAGATTGACTGGCCCTAAGGCTACATAAGGATTTAGTGGGGATGCACACTGGATATAATGATTCTTATGACTGGTTATAACGATTACTATGACGAGTAGTTCCAGCTCCGAGTGCCCCCTGCTTTGTGAAAGGCCACCCAGAGAAAATCAAATCACGTGATTCAGTCAGCAACAGATTTAACAACAGATTTTGCAGAAATGTACAGTGAACAGCAGAGTATTGGGACACACAGCGAAAACAAACACGGATGCATAAATACACACTATTTCAGTAGACTTTCAAGGGCTGCACAAAACCACCCTTTTACAACAACATCGTACCTTCACACTTGCAAGGGAACATACAAACTCCAACCAAAAGAGTGTGAAAGATGTAGGAGATGATCTGACAAAGACACGCCTTTGGTTCCAGTAGGAGTCTAACGCAAAGGGCCGTAGATAGTCAATGAAACCACCTGGCCGTACACGGAGTTCCATACGCTCCACCACCTCGTTTTACAACGGGGGATTAGGGTTAGAGTTGGTTGGGGGGAGGGGGGGCTGTTGCTGAGATAAGGTACATGTAACGGGACTTCAGTGTATAGCTTTCAATGCAACAGCTATAGAACACACAATACAAATGGACCCAGGAGCCATCCGGGTCGCCTTATGGGAACACGGTACCAGGGGGCTGGGATGAGATGGGCTGAGCAGTGGCTGGGTGTTGGAAGATATGGAGAAGCAGCAGTGCGATACACATCCTCACAGAAATAGGAGTGTAGGTTTTCTCCACCCTCCTCCGCTGAATACCTCTGGATTTTGTGGATGTACCATCTTAGACCACTTGGTTATTACCGGTGTACTAGTGTTTTCTCTTGCAGATATGCGTAAACACACTGGTTTTCTTTCACACACACACACACACGTGTTTCATATGTGTAACTGTTGTGTTCATGTTGACTGAATATGGCGTCTGTGACCTCACAAGCATGACCACAGAGAGGATCCAACCGTTCCCCCCCAGCGTGTGTCCAGACAGTGAAACAGCCTTCTTCCCCAAGCCTCCTTTCATAAATCCGCAATGACCTGACAAGAAAACGGAAGGAGGAAACAACACAGTACGAGCAAACTAAAGGAGACTCCTTCACCTGTTATTTCTTTCCACTTCCGTCACAGATTCATGAGAAATCAAGAAAACAGAATAGGCGGCACCTCTTCTGACACACTCGAAAAGCCCTGACTTCTGAAAACGCCCGTAGCCGGAATGTTCCAGGGATATAAAACCATGGTGAAGTCCATTGTGCAGCGCAGACATTCTTTGCATGTGGTGGAAACCAGGCCGCTATTTCGAACTGCAACCGGCTCCCGTTTTAACCCCTGCAGCTCTAGAAGGCTCCGGTGAGGCACATGAGAACGGCCACATGCAGCAGGAGCAGGTAGCCGAGGAAGAGGTAGCGCGAGCGGGACCGTGATGTCAGCAGCTTGGAGCAGTACAGGCTCCGCCCCCGTAGCCAACGCCTGCATGCCAGCACCCCGCCCTTCACCTGGACAAACCGGGAGGGGGAGAAGATCATTGGTCAAACAGCCGGTGGTGTAGCGGGGGGTGACCGGACACCATCAGTACCAGGCGTTTGTGACCCATACCTTGCGTGTGACCAGCGGTTCGTTGGGGTTCAGGATGAGGGCCTCCCACTCCTCCTCGGTCTCCAGCTGGATGCTGAAGTCTCTCTGTGTCGACTTGGATGGACTGGAGTCAACACTGGGGAGGAACCAGACACCCGCCTTCACTACCAAGTTGTTATTAACCATAACAGCACAACAACTACAGAGAGAGGCAACTACAAACACAAACCCGCCATAGGAGTAACAGGGAAGTTCACAGAAGATAGTCACAAGTGTTTGTGTGTGTGATTATTGTTCTTGTTGCCTGGCTACTACAGTCAGCGATGTGTGTTACCTGGATGGTGTTTTGCAAGAAGAGACTACAGCCCTTCCTTCATCCCGTATCAACCCTGCATTAATGTGTGTGTGAGTATCACCTATTGGCTCGCTCCTCCGCCAATCCCAGGGCTTCCTCTGCTGCTTCCCTCCTGGCCCGCTCCTCAGCCAGAGACTCCATCAGCTGGACCATGTTTTGCTCTACACCCGCCAGCCTGAAACACACACATATAGACACAAACACACACAGAGACACAGAGAAACACACACGCACAGACAAACACATAGACACAAACACAAAAACACACGTAGACACACACACAAAAACACACAGAGACACACACACAAAAACACACAGACACACACACAGAGTGATCATTGGATCAGTGTTTTACCTTATGAAAAGGCTTAAACGTTTATACAAGACATATTCACAAACCCATCATCTACTCCGTCAATAGAAAACCGGATACAGCAAGGAAACTACATGAGTCTTGGTAAGAAGGACTATGTGAAGCATAACTGGAATAGATGGACCATGAAAAACATAAGGTAATATTGTTTTCAAGATAGTACCATATCATTTATCTACGCATGAATCATAGCGGTAGGCAGAGAACATATGCATGACTAAAGCCCAGATCAAAGATAGTGGGAGAAAGAGATAGATAGAGGGAGAGTGAGACATGGAGAGAGAAAGAAGAAGTGAAAGAAAGAGGGAGATTGATTCATGTCCTGCCCATCTGGTCATGTTAGTGACCTAGATAAGGCTTTAAAGAATCTGGACACAGCCCATATGAATTTATGAATTATTCCTTTTACTCTTGAACATCACCCAGCACCGCCAGAAGAGGCCTGGTTTCACTATAGGTTTCTTCCTAAAATCTAGCCCCCAGAGTTTTTCCTAGCCACTCGGTTTCAATGCTGTTGTTGCGTGCTCCCCGGGGTTTCAGGCTGGGTAATTTTGTAAAAGCTCTTTGTGACAACTGCTGATGTGAAAAGGGGCTTTCTAAATACATTTGATTGATTGATGACACACAACACGGCTTCACAGAAATGACAGAATGAGGATCCTGAGTTCCTTAGGCACCGCAAAACCAATCCTTGGACAGGTGAAACAGCCAAGGGGTTCACTAACCTAACTTACTAACACATACGAAAACCCACGCAGAGAAAATCACTGTGATCAGGCATAATGAGAGAGACAACGGGTGTTTGTGTTTCTCCAGCTGAGAAATACACAGACATAGAGCGTCACCTAGTTCGGAGCCCTCCCGCTTCCAGTGCATCCATGTCCACCACAGCACTGCTCCTCTCCTGGGGAGCTCCCGGAGCCACTTCAACAGACCCTGCCCCCTGCTGGATGGAAGAGCAAACATCAGGTGGCTTCCGCTAAATCACTTTGGCAGGATGATCATGTGGCCACAGAAACAACCAGAGCAGACTGTACTTATAGTAACATCCTGACAGGCTAACCAACACAGCCTATTGCACGTATAGTAACATCCTGACAGGCTAACAGACACAGCACACTGTACTTACAGTAACATCCTGACAGGCTAACCAACACAGCCTATTGCACGTATAGTAACATTCTGACAGGCTAACAGACACAGCCTATTGCACGTATAGTAACATCCTGACAGGCTAACAGACACAGCACACTGTACTTACAGTAACATCCTGACAGGCTACCACGCACATAGACTGACAGACAGACCAACAAACAAACAAGAACAATCAGACACTGTTTCATACCTGACCAAGGCCCTGGTTGTGCTGGATTGGGGAAGCCTGGTTCTGCAGCCAATGGCAGCGGTTCTGGGTGTCCCTCAGTGTCTGAGAAACTGCCCTCAGCTGGGTGGAGACGCCCGCTTTCTCCTCCACCACCTGCTGTAGCTGATTTAGGAGCACAAAGGCAAACTTGGTTTCAACACATCTTTGTGTTGGTTCCTGGGTTCAGCGGCTTTTGCTGGATTGTATTAGTTACTTTAGACCAGGGGTCTCAAACCGGTTCCACGGAGGGCCGAGTGTCTGCAGGTTTTCACTCTCACCTTGTACTTGATTGATTAATTATGTCACTGATTGGTTAGGTCTACCGTCATCTGGTTATTTAGGTCTGAACCTGGAACCAATTTACAGGAAAAAAACTAAAACCTGCAGACACTCGGCCCTCCGTGGAACCGGTTTGAGACCCCTGCTTTAGACCATAGATCATTAGGATGTGGGTGGGTATGTGTGCTTGGCAGGGCATGCTCAGCACCTTGGCGTTGAGCTGCTGGCAGTGCCCGTCTCTCTGCTGGATCTCATACAAGCAGCGCTGCAGATGGCTCTGAAGCTGAGTTCTCTCTGCCAGGAGCTGAGCCACAGATGGGTCCTCGGAGGACTTCCCGGTCAGAGCCACAGTCTCCTTCCTCTCCCCAGCCAGACGCTGGCACTCAGACTGCAACCTGCTCCTCTCTGACCTGAGGAAGAAGAGGTCAAAGGCAATTGTCCTAAAACTTAAGTGGACAAATTCATTTAGATTCCAATGCAATCCTCTATACACAGTGACTTGTAAAAGTATTCAAACCCCTGCCCAGATTTCTTTTTACATTTTTCTGAATTACAATTGGTGGGACCATCAAGAAACAGTTGACCAATCGGTACAACATCTTAAAACATACTGTACCAAGTGGAGACACTTCAAAAACGTACATCCTTTAGAAATAGTACAAAATGAGCTTTAGACAGGGATTTTAATATCTTTGCAAGAAACTATATAATGTTTTAGCAATGGATCTGTGGAGGATATTTTATTGTTTTAATACTAGTTCTATGATTGAATGCTGATTGATGACCTATGCCTCGCTTAAGTTCTCTGTTACACAAAAGTGAAGAGTTTGAAAACTTAGACAGTACAAAAACCCACGCACCAAATCTCTCTGTGAACCCATGAGGTATTTATGTAGTGGTTGATGTGAGAGTCAGAAAGCTCTTTTCTGTTAAGATGACGATACTCAGCACACACCTCAGTTCATTCAGCTCGGCCTGGACTTCTTTTTCCGTCCGTAGTTTGATGACCTCCGCCTGTTGCAAAGCTCTCTGCAGCTCAGCCACTCTCTGGCTCGTCTCCTTCAACGGACAAAAGAAACATTTGAGGAAGAAACAAAACACATAGCATTAAAAATTACAACTGAATTTCTGTGCCACAACCATAGAGACGATGCTCCCATTATGGAGTACTGAGTGTGTGTACCCCTCAGGTATCTGCAATTTCTGTCATGTGGATCAGACTTCCAATTTCATCTTAACCAAGTTAACCTCAATTGGAAGTTCCATCAATTTGGCTACAATAAAACAACAGATGCCTTCAATGGTGATGTCCATGTCTTAACTGACTTTAGGCCAGTAGGTATCTAACCTATGATCGCAACCCAAATGCCATGCTTACAAACACCAAAGCCAGGACAGGAATACAGTACTAGTCAAAAGTTTGGACAAACCCTTTCATGTGAATGGGTTAGGGCAGGGGTATTAAAATCTTACCCTACGAGGTCCAGAGCCTGCTGGTTTTCTGTCCTACCTTATCATAAATTGCAGGTCTAAATAAGTCTCTAATTTTGCGGTTGCAATGAAAAAAGGCTTCAAAGAGTGTTAGGGTGGTCAAACTTTGGACTGGTACTGTATAGTGGGAGTTTGACATGACGACTGTATGCTGTCAGCAAGTTTACACACAGCAAAAAATAAAAAACCTGCACAGCCAGTTGAAAAAAACACAGAAACCCAAAACAAATGACATCCAAAAAACAAGTTTTGAGTCACAACTGGTGACTTACCAGCCCAACTCTTTCAGTCTGAAGGCCCTCAATACTGCAGCTTTTATGGCTACTTGGATCCCCCTTGTGGTTTGCCTCTGGACCTGACCTTTGCCTAGCCTCTGATGTCCAATTTGCCCCAACCAGCTCCTCCATCAGTCGGTCTCGGTCATCTTGGAGGCTGGCCATAGACCTGGAGAAGGCCGATACCTGCCTGCTGTATGTGTCATTCTCCAGTGAGACCCGTTTAAGCTGCCTTTCAGTCTCGGACAAGGTCACAGATAGTTTGTCTACCAGTGTGGTCAGCTGGGAGAAAGCAGCTTTGCTCTCAAGAGCAGAGATTTTCTGAACCAGGATGTCTCTCTCTGTGGTCAAGGCAGCCTGCTCTGAAGTGGAATCCCCTAAACGTCTCTCCAACTTGGACATGGCCCCCTGGGTCTCTCGGAGTTCCTCATCGTATCGATTCCGAAGGATTTTGAAGTCCTCAATTAGCTGGTCACGGTTGTTCTGCAAGGCAGCCATGGCTTTTCCCAGAGACTCGTTCTGGGACTTGAACTCCAGGCTTTGAGCTCTGGCATCTGAGAGCAACTGCTCAGTTTGCATCAGGTCCCTGGTCAGATTAGAAACCCTCTGGTTGGCGTTTTCCCTCTCGTTTCTCAATAATTCAACCTCTTGTTCGAAGGCATCCAGCTCGCTATTGTACTTTTCCTCTGCCTCTCCTAATTTATTCTCCGTCTCGTTCTCCAAGACCTGCATGCTTCCCTTCAAATCGTCCACCGCCATTTTCCGAGCGAACAGTTTTTGCTGGAGGTCGTTACATTCCACAGATTTTGCGGCTACGGCCTGTTGCAGGTCAGCAATCACTTTGCCTTTATTCGTCTCCGCCCTCTCCATATTCAGGGCCAAAATATTTGCTTCCAGGTCAGTAATATGAGATTGAAGGTTAGAATTCTCTGCCTTTAAGGCACTACAAGCCTCTCTCTCATTCTCAAGGTCCTGAAGGGTCCTTTGGTTCTGCTTGTCTGCAGTAGTCTTCTTGTTTTCCAGGTTTTTGATTGTGTCTTGTTGTTTCGTGAGTAACTCTTTCAACTGGCTGTCCTTCAAGGACAGAACCTGGTTCAAGTCCTCTCTATACCTGATAAGCTGAGCCCTGAGCATGGCATTCTCAGAGTTGAGGTCATCCATCTGATGAAGCAGAGTTCTAATTTCGTGTTTAAGGCCCTTGGTTGCATTGTGGTCCCCTTCTACTGAGCCCTCCTTTGCATGCAATCCAGTCTGATTCCTAGACTCAGACATTCTGTACTCAGACACCAAACGCTCCCTCTCAGTCTGCAAAGACATCATGGAATTCCTGAACGTTTCCATCTGAGCAGCCATTTGTTCCTTTTCCTGAATGGACTTGTCAACTTTTACCTGAAGGCTTTTCACCTTTTGCTCAAGTCTCCGGAACTCCTTATCAGCTTTCTCTCTTTCATAGTACAAGGCAGTTATTCTGTCCTCGAACCCTGCAACCTGGGCGTGGTGATTGACTTGCAGCTGTTCTAGATACCCTGACATCTGTCCATCTCTAGAGGACAGCAGAGATGAGATTTCAGTCTCTTTGTTCTGCAGTAATGACTTCAGATGGTTTGAAATGGCCTCCTGTTTTTCAAAATCAACTAAAAGCTTGTCACTAAGAGACTGTGAGAGGAGAAGCTGGGACTCGGTGTCAGCCAATGTTTTTTCCAGGTGCTGAAGATTAAACTCCATTTTAGATGTAGAATCTACACTGCCAGAGAGATGTCTGTTTAGAGTGCTCTTATCCTGTTCTAATCTTTCAACCTGCTCACTCAGTTCCTGTAAATGTTGATTCAGGAGTTCCACAGTTTCATTAAGCTCTCTATTGCTGGCACCCATTACAAACAATTGCCTTTGATGAGCCGTAGCAGCTAATGTATAATCAGCAAGTGCCCTCTCAAGCCTAGATTTGGTTACCTGCAGTTCATTCACCTCCTTCTCTTTTACTCTAACGTCTTCAAGGAATCTTGTTATAACAAAGCCCTGCTCTAAAAGCTGACTGTCCTTCTCATGCAAGGTATTTAGAAACATATCATTCCATTGTTTCAAAGCTTCAGCACCCTGAGGACTGGAGGATAGGGCTGCTAACTTAGCCAAATTGGTTTCAGCCTCTCTCTTTAGAGTACTAATCTGCAAATCCTGAGAATCTATTTGCTTCTTTAACTCCAACACAACCTGATTCTCATCCTCTTTTGAATGCAAAAGCTCCTCTATATGTTGCTGTAAAATTACCTCCCTCTCCATGAATATACTCTTTTGCTGCTCTGCAACATTTTTTAAGGCCTTACTTCTCTCCATGGCCTGACATTCTGATTGTTTGTTCCTTTCCGATACTACCACTAATAATTGGTCTTTTTCAGATATTATGTTTGCTAAATCTTTTTTTGCCTCATTAAGAAAATTCTTGTGCATGGTAAGTTCAGATTCAAGATGCCCTCTCCCATCTTCTACACTAGATATTCTATCACGTGTTTCTTTAAACTCTTTCTCCATCTGTTCACGTGCTAACTCTGAAACTTTCAGAGACTGCTCTAGGTCTAAAATCAGCTCTTGGTATTTAATGGAATCAAGTTGCAACTGATTTATTTCATGATGCTTTTCTTTTAGTAGCTCCTGTAGCTCCTTCTTCACATTCTTGGAGCCCTCGCTGCCTCTCTGAAAATGTTTTAGTTTCTCCTCAAACTCCTTGACCAACTTTAACTGCTGTTGCTCCATCTCCCGGCAAACTTGAGTTGCCTGCTCTTTGCTCTCAGTCAATTGAGATGAGAGCTGTGAGTTTTGAGCTCGGAGAACACTTACCGCCTCAGTAAGTTCATCAATCCTTTCAGAGTTTTTAATAATAACTGTCTCTAAATACTCATTCTCACTTTTCACTTTGTCTGAAATCTCTTGGACATTTTCAAGTTCCTCTTGTAATAGAGATTTGTCGTCCTCCAAGATTCTGACCTTCTCATTCAATCGTATTGTCTCATGTCTGTTTCGGTTCATGATTTCCTGAAACTCTGAAATTGTGTGGTCTTTTTCTCCCAATTCCCCTTTTTGATCATTCTCTATTTGTTTAATTAGTTCAGAAATTGTATCTTTTTCCTTTTGCAACAATTCATTGATTTCTAGCTGAGCTGCAAGTTCTGTCTTCAGGGACTCAACCTGAGTAGTCAGTGAATTATTCAAATTTTGTGCATCATCTAGTTTTTGTTGCAAATTTTGCTCACACGCCTTTGATTTGGTGGGCCAGTTTTCTAATGAACAATTTGCTTTGTTTAGTTCCTCTCCCAGCCTGACATTGTCAAGCTGCATATCTGTTAGTTTCCCTCTCAGTTCGTCTGATGACTTCAAAAGGCAGTTGATCTCTGCAATCAACAGACCATTTTTAACAGTCAACTCTTCAACTGTGGCTTTTTCGTCCTGTTTGATTTTTTTATTCTTCTTCTCTAGCTCTTCCACATCCTGCTGTTTTTCCTTAGTAAACTCTCTCATCTCCTCTTTTATCTTCTCATTTTCTTCCTCCATTTCAAAAACTTGTTGCTCCAGATTTTCTCTCTCAGATTCAGATTTGTGCGCTTTAAAGAGTGCTTCCTGGCGCTCTTTTCTTGCAACCTCTAAAATATGTCTCATTTTGTCCATTTCACTACTGACATTCTCATAAGCTTGTAAAAGAGACTCATACTCTTGTTTCAGCTCTGTGTGCTTAGATTTCCATTCTGACAACTCATCGGTCTGCAAATCTTTTAGAGACTCAAGCTGACATGAAAAAGCTTGTTTCTGTTGTGTAATATTTTCTATAGTGAGTTTGAGGCTTTCGCAGGCAGCAGATAAATTGTGATTATCATTGAGGATGCGATCAACATCTGCAAGGAGCTTCTCTTTCTCTCTGCCTAGGGATGACACAGAAGTCTTCAAAATCTCTTTTTGTTGTTTCAACTTGGCCACAGACATTTCCATTTCAGTGGATGAAGTCACAATTTGTTCAACTTTAGCCGACATTGTCTGTACTTGTTCCTTCAAAGAGCTATTCTCTTTCAATATTTCTTTCCTGGAAACTAAGGCTGCATGAAGTTTTCTGGTGAGAAGTGAGGTTTTGCTTTGGTTCTCCATATCGTTTGTTTTACTGGGATCTTCTCGAGGCTTCTGCTGAAGCTCATCAACATCAGTCTTCATCTTTTCCATGGCAACTTCATGCAGGTGAATCTGCCTCTGCAGTTGCTGCTCCAGTACTGAAATAAGTTCCTCCTTTTCTGTGACCAGAGCTTGAGAAATCAACAATGCCTCATTTCTTTCCTTGAGAATAATCTCATGTTTATCAGGAATTATCTTAAGAAACTCAACCTCTTCCTTCCTAATAGCCTCAACCTGTTCAGAGTATTTGTCCTGCAAACCAGATATCTTTTGAGTTAGCTCCTCCTTTTCTTTCCCAGCTTCCTTTAGCTGAGCATCCTGCACTGCAATCTTACTTTTCAATTGTTCCATTACTACGTTGACACTTTCTAGTTCTCTCTGTTGCGATTCCATGTGTAGGTTCTGACATTGCATTTCAGCCTGGGTTTCTGCACAATTGAACCGCGTTTTTTCAAGCTCCACTTTAAATGTTTCTTGTTCTTCTATGAGTTGCTGTTCTGTTTTTGACCAAGCTTTTTGGAGGAGTTTAAATTTAGATGATTCCTGGGAAAAAGTGGCAAATGCCTCCGCCAGCTCTCCTATCATTCGATCCCTGTCCTCTGTTAGTGCTCTGTTTTCACTGATAAATGCTTGGGACTGGGATTCTCTCTCAATAACAAGTGCTTCTAAGGTGTGTTTTAACTCTACTATGGTGGCTTGTAATGTGCCCAACTGACTCTCCAGCACCATGTGGTCATGTAGCATACCCTGTATTTCGTGCTGGTGTTGCTGCTCAGCAGTCTCTAGTGCCAGCTGCAGTCTGTCAACCATTTCCATCTTCTCCTTAATCACTGTCTCAGCTTTTTCCTGTTGAATTTCTGTAAAGCTTAATCTCTGAGACATTATTTGGTTCATTTGCTCCAGTCCTATGACACCTTCCTCCTTATTGGCCAACTCAATAGACACGCTTTCCAGTTTCAAGTGAAGGGTTTCTAGTTCGGCTTGATGCGTTGAGTTGGCATGGGGTTGACTCTCCCTCTCTGACAGCAATAAGTTAAGGTCTTGAAGAGTTTTATCCCGCTCCTCGACAATCAATCTTAGGGTATTCAATTCACCTAGATAAGCAACTGAGGCCTTAGAAATGTCTTCAAATTCCTTGCACTTCTGGTCATAACTCAATTGGACAGCATTGAGACATTTGGTTTGCTGACTGTGGTCTTCCATCAATGCTGTATAAACATCCTTTATTTCAGTTAGCTCTTGAATATACTTTTTTTCACTTTCTTGTGATTTCTTTATTATCTCTTTCCTTGCCAGTAAAGCAGCTTGAGCCTTTTTCTGAATCATTGCCTTTTCTTGTTTCACCTTTTCCAGCTCTTTTTCAATGTCAACTGCTGTAGTACTAAAGCTGGGCATTTCCTCCTTCAAGCTCTCCTTACTCTTTGTCTGATCCTCTTGAAACTTCTCCAACTCCTGTTTCATAACACTCCGCTCCTGTTCAAAGGCCTCCTCTTTCTCAGAGTTGTTGGAATTAAGCTGATCAATGATTAAGCTCTTTTCATTGAGGTCATGCAGAGCTGTTCTTAAACGTGCTTCCTGTTTATCTATTTTGGCTTGCAAAGTTCGATTTTCCCCTTTCAACTGTTCAACAAGGCTGTCTGGCAATGATTTGTCCGGGACCAGTTTAAGGAGTTCATCATCCTTCAGAACCATTTGCTTTTTAAGATCCACAACAAACGCTTCATGCTCTTTTGCAGTTGCTTCAGCCTGTAAGGTGAGCTCTTGCAAACTAACCTGTAATCTTGAAATCTCAATGCCATTGTTCTTATTCTGCTCTTTTTGACTTTCATGCTCTTCTATTTTCTTCAACAGATCTTTTCGCACAACCAGGGCAGCTTGGAGCTTTTTTTTCATGAGCTCTTTCTCTTTGGTTAATTTAGCAAGATCAGTTTTGAGATTATCCTGTTCCTTAACCAACTCCATATTTTCTGAATTCTTGGTTTTAATTTCACATAGAGTGTGAGAGAGGATTTCTTTGCTCTCTTCTAGCTGCAAGGACATGTTTTCTAGATTTTTTTTAGTATTGCTGTGTGCATTTTCCAAGCTTTCTAGCTGACAGAGAAACTTACTTTTTTCCTCTGTGTATTTCATCCTTTCATTGGAGGCTGATTCAATCATTTGCGCTTCTGAAGCTTCTTTCACCTGTAACTGCCGAGTGAGACCTGCTAGCAATTCCTTCTGGTGACTTATTTGGATGGTCATACAACTGACCTGCTCATCTTTAATTTGGATTTCACTAAGGAGAGTTGCATTTTTAATACCTGCCTCTCTCAGATTCTGATTCTCAGTTTGGAGCAGTGCATTAAGGTGCTGTATCTTTTCTTGTAATGAAACATTTTGTAAGTTCTCACCTTGATAGCACATTTCTTTATCATTAAGTGTACACTCGTTCTGTTTCAACAATTCAGACACTTGATTTAATTTATCTCTCAAACAATCTACCTCAGATTGATGTTTTTCACTCAACTGTTTTATCGTACTCTGTAAAGAGGACTTTTCTTCCTCTAAAGCAACTAATCTATCAGACATGGTAAGTGACAATACAGACAAATCTTTCTCAGATGTCTCTTTGCTGACCTCCAGTTGTCTTAACTTACTTTCCAGATCTTGAAGAGCCTGCCCTAATTCAATGTTATGCTTGTCTTTCTCCTGGACCGATGTCAAAATATTTTCAAGCTGAACCCTGGATGTAAATGCCTCCACCTCCTTTGCTTTAAGCAAATCTGAACCTTGTCTAATTGCTGTTGCTGCCTCTGCCAGCTTTACATGCAAACTATCTAGGTCTTGTTTTAATGCTTGAACTTTAAAATCTTTTGCCTTCATTTCATTTTGCACACTACTTAACTGTTCTGCAATTAGATTTTTATCCTGTGTCTCTCTATCCAGGACAGAAAGCCACTCCTTCTCAGAGTCCTGAAGAGTTTGCCCTATCTTTTCAATGTCTGATTTCAATTCAGTGATTTTTTCACCTTTAACATTAACCTCAACCTGTAGTCTTTCCTTCTCAGACACCATTTTCTCCATGATTTCATTTGTGTTGCTGAACTGCTGCTGCCTTTGGAGTTGCAACTGCACCTGTATTGTTTGTATCTGGCTGCTGTAGCTCCTGCCACATTCGTCTCTCTCAATTATGAGTTTCTGAACTTCTTGTTGCAGATGTTGGTTTTCACAGGTTGCTGCATCCAGCTTCTGTTGACTTTCTTCATTTGACAGAGTGATCTCCACTCTTAGTTTCTTATTCTGGTTTTCTAGTTTCTGCATTTCCGTCAACAGATGCTCCGTCTGCTTCACTTGGGCTCTGTACTGACTGTTAATGGCATGAAGAGCCATCTCTCTCTGCTCAAGATTTTCAGTTAGTGCATTTACCTGAGTAGCCACATGCAAATACTGTGATTTTAGCCTCTCAATTTCGACAGTGAACAGTGAGGTGCTCTTCTGATGGGTAGCAAGAGCTTCTTCCTTTTCTTTTGAAAGGTCAACATTGAGTGCTTGGTTTTGCTGAAGTTCTTGACGGAGTGAAGAAGACTCATTTCTCAGTTCCAGTATGGTGCTTTCTGCTACCCGAACTGCACTGTTACTGTCACCAAGGGCCTTGTTAAGACTCAGAATTTCCTCATTCCTTTGAGAGAGCAGTGTCTGAGTTTCTGTGAGCTCTTCCAAATGAGCAGCATACGTCTCCTGAAGATTTACAAAGGCACTTTGGTTCTCTTCTGCTGACTGGCTGAGGCTTGAATACTTAATTGAAAGTTCCTGAATCTGACCCTGAAGTTGTGAGACCAACTCTGTACTCTCCATGAACTGTGTTTTGAAGAGAGATGCCTCACCTACCCTTATCTCCATCTTCTGGAGGGCCTTCGACTGGTTCATAACAGCTGTCCCTTTTTCCTCAAAAGCTTCTTGAAGTCTTGACATTTCAGAAGACTGGGAACTGAGGCTAACACTGAGCTTTGAAACAGACTCTTTGAGATGTGAAACCTGTTCTTTTAAGCTCTCACATTCTGCATCTTTGGCTTGGAGTTGACAATGTAGGTTTTCACTAATAGTTGAGGATGACCTTTGGGCCTCCAGAATGACACTGTCTTTTTCTTTCAGGTTCTCTTTTAACAGAGAGGACTCAGAGGAAAGGCTGCTAGCCTGACTTCTGAGCTGCATGAGGGAATCCTCCAGTTCTGAAACATATTTCCCTAAACTCATATAATCATCAACTTTCTGCTTAAGCAGTGCCTCTTGTTCTTCCATCCTTACATTGAGCTGGTTTCTATTTTCCACTGAATTATAAAGGTCTCGTTGAATCTGTGCCATGGCTTCTGCATTGGAATTCAGCTGGGTTTTGAAACCCTCAGATTCTAATGTTAACCTATCTGTGAGCAGATTCAGCTGTTTTGCCGACTCATGCACACTAACATCCTTGTCTTGAAGGCTTTTCTGAAGACTCTGAACAAGAGTCTGCAGTTCAGTGATGGCATGGCTCATCTGACCCTTACTCTCTACTGACTGAGCTTCTAACTGCGTAATAAACATCTCCTGTTGTTTAAGGGTTTCGTCTCTCTGCCTCAAGCTCAAACCTAAGCTCTCCTTTTCTGAACAGGCAGAAGACAGTTGTTCTTTTAAATTAAACACATCACAGTCCCTGCTCAAGATCCCTGCCTTGAGAGTTGAAATCTCTTCTAGTAAATTAGATGACTCTGCGACAGAGTTTTGGAGTACAGATTCTAGTCTAACATTCTGTTCATTCAATGCTTGGGTGTTGTCTTGAAGATCGCTTACCTCAGACTGCCTCTGGTCCATCTCTTGTCTCAACTTGTTGTTATCTGTTGCAAGGTTCTCAAGAGTGGTTTTGAGCTCCGTATTTTCAGACTCCAACTTTGCACTGGTCTCGTTCATGACACCAAGCTGACTGCTTAGTGATTTTAATGACTCATTCTTTTTGTTTAGCTGGTCTTTTTGGTTTTCACAATCCTGAGCCATTTGTCTGAAGTTTTCTTCTTTTTCTTCCAAATGCTGAGCGAGTTGTGAGCATTCCCCTAAAAGGGATTCATTCTCATACCGAAGCTTGGATAAAAGTGTTTTCTGCTGCCCAAGATCATTCTGTAAAGAGCTGCACTCCTCGATTTTCTGTTGCAAGATCATGTTTTTCTCTGTAAGTCCAGATTTCACTGTGGTCACCTGCTCTTGTAGTAGAGCCAATGTCTCCTGGAGTTGTGACAACTCGCTCTGCTGTGCCTCAATTTGCGAGTTTTGAATTTTAATGGTATTCTCTTTTCCAGTCACGTTGCTGTTCAGGTGATTAAGTTGGATGTTTAAACTATCAACTTGCTGTTGTGAGCATGTAAGTGCCTCTTCACTCCCTCTAAGCAATTTGGTGAGATTACTACATTCATTTGTTTTCTGGAGTACACTCTCTGAAATTGACTGTTTATTTTGCACTAGGACTGATTTGAGTTCATCTACTGTTACACTAAGTTCTTTTTTATCTTTCAATAGCCCTTCAATAATGTTGCAGTTTTCTGTATGTTTCATTTCAGAGTTGGAAAGTTTATCTTGAAGTAAATTCTTCTCCTTGGTTAGTTTGAAAACAGACTCTAACTGAACGTTAAAATCTTGTTGTAGTTTAATCTTCTCCTCTGTGAGACTGTTTAGTTGGAAACTCATGTTTGTGTTTTCCTCAAGAATCACATTTACCCTTCTGTCAAGGTCTGATGCAACCTGTATTTGCTGGGCAAGTTCCTTCTCTTGTGTCTCATAAGCAGCTCTGAGTTGTTGGTTTTGCTCGCTCAGTTCCTGGATATGATTGTGGAGGCCAACCATTTCAGCTTGCCTATGGGCCATCTCTTGTCTCAGCCTGTTGTTTTCTGTTTCATGGTTCTCAAGAGAGACTTTGTGCTCTGTAATTTCAGACTCCAACTTTGCACTGGTCTCCTTCATGACACCAAGCTGACTGCTTAGCGATTTTAATGACTCATTCTTTTTGTTCAGCTCGTCTTTTTGGTTTTCACAATCCTGAGTCATTTGTCTTAAGTTTTCTTCTTTTTCTTCCAGACGCTGAGTCAGCTGTGAGCATTGCCCTTTAAGAGATTTAGTCTCACCTTGAAGCTTTGACAGAAGTGTTTTCTGGTGCCCAAGATCATTCTGTAAAGAGCTGCACTCCTCTACTTTCTGTTGTACCGTGATGTCTTTCTCTGTGAGCCCAGAATTCGCTGTGGTCACCTGCTCTTGTAGTAGAGCCAATGTCTCCTGGAGTTGTGACAACTCGCTCTGCTGCGCCTCAATTTGCGAGTTTTGAATTTTAATGGTATTCTCTTTTTCAGTCAAGTTGCTGTTCAGGTGATTAAGTTGGATGTTTAAACTATCAACTTGCTGTTGTGAGCATGTAAGTGCCTCTTCACTCCCTCTAAGCAATTTAGTGAGATTACTACATTCATTTGTTTTCTGGAGTAGACTCTCTGAAATTGACTGTTTATTTTGCATTATGACCATTTTTAGTTCGTCTACTGCACCACAGAGTTCTTTTTTATCTTTCAAAAGCCCTTCAATAATTTTGCAGTTTTCTGAATGTTTCATTTCAGAGTTGGAAAGTTTATCTTGAAGTGAATTCTTCTCCTGGGTTAGTTCGGAAACAGACTCTGATTGAACATTCAAATCCTGTTGTTGTTTAATCTTCTCCTCTGTCAGACTGTTTAGTTGGGAACTCAAGTTAGCGTTTTCCTCAAGAATCACATTTACCCTTCTGTCAAGGTCTGATGCAACCTGTATTTGCTGGGCAAGTTCCTTCTCTCGTGTCTCATAAGCAGCTCTGAGTTGTTGGTTTTGCTCACTCAATGCCTGGATATGATTATGGAGGCCAAACATTTCAGCTTGCCTCTGGTCTATCTCTTGTCTCAGCCTGTTGTTTTCTGTTTCATGGTTCTCAAGAGAGACTTTGTGCTCTGTAATTTCAGACTCCAACTTTGCACTGGTCTCCTTCATGACACCAAGCTGACTGCTTAGCGATTTTAATGACTCATTCTTTTTGTTCAGCTCGTCTTTTTGGTTTTCACAATCCTGAGCCATTTGTCTGAGGTTCTCTTCTTTTTCTGCCAGGCGCTGAGTCAGCTGTGAGCATTGCCCTTTAAGAGATTTAGTCTCACCTTGGAGCTTTGACAGAAGCTTTTTCTGTTGCCCAAGTTTATTCTGTAAAGAGCTGCACTCCTCCGCTTTCTGCTGGAATATTATGTCTTTCTCTGTGAGCCCAGCTCTCAGAGCAGAATCCTGTTCCTGCCGTAAAGACATGGTCACCTGGAGTTGTGACAGCTGGCTCTGGTGCGCCTCAATTTGGGAGTTTTGATCAGTTACAATTCTCTCTTTTTCTGCCACGTTATGGTGGATCTCTTCCAGCTTAGTGTTTAAACTGTCAACTTGGTCCTGTAAATGTGCAACTGTAACCTCCTTTTCCCTGAGTGCTTTAGTTAAAAGGTTACATTCATTTGTCTTCTCAAACAGACTCTCAGAAATTGACTGTTTATCTTTCTCTCTGGAATTGTTCAGTTCATTTGCTAGAGCACTCAGCTCATCCTTGTCTTTAAGTAGCCCTTCAATAACTTTGCTGCTTTCTGAATGCTGTGATTCAAAAAAAGATATTTTGCTCATCAGAGAATCCCTGTCACCGGTCATCTCTAAAATTATTGTATCTTTTGCAGCTATATCCTGTTTCATTCTTTGATTTACCTCGAGGAGGTTATTCGCTTGTGAGGTCAAACTATTTTTAAGTTCAAGAGCTGCAGTACATTTTTCATTAAGTTCCTCTACAAGCTGCATTTGAGACTTAAGTTCTTCTGCCTTCTTTTTTAGGTCATCCTGTAGTTGTTGTTTTTCAATATTCATGTCTTTAAGAAGGTTCTGCATCTTTGTGATATTTTCTGATTCAACCTGCAAATCCTTTGCCAAATTCTTCTTGTCAGAATCTCTTGCTTGCAGATCCATGTGAAATTTCTGTTGCTTTACTTCAGCCTCCTCCTGGGTGGTCCTCAGTTGTTCCTCCAAAAAATAAATGTTTTTCAGTTTTTCATGTACCTCCTTTTTTAACTGTTCCTGACACTCAACCTGATTCTCTAGTTGTGTGGACAGAGAATTAAGCTTACTGCTGTGTTTGTCAACCTCTTCAAGAAGCTTGTTCCGTTCCTCCTTGAGAGATTTGAGTTCGGTCTCATACACCCGCTCCTTGTCCTGAAACTGGTTTAGTTTAACATTGTAGGCACTTGCAAGACCTTCTGACAGATGCAGTTCCTGGGAAGCAACAGTCAGCTGCTCTTTTAGTGAAGATGTCTGAGTTTCGCACTCCACGAGATGATTACGATGGTCTATGTTTTGCTTCTGGATCTCCCCATGAAGCTCCAAGATGATCCGCTTATCCGCATCCACTTGCTTGGACAGGTCCTCCACCTCTACCATCCTTGCCTCATTTTCCCCTTTGGCCGTGCTGAGCTCAGTCTGAGCATACTTGAGCTGTTCCACCAGCTCTGCGGTCTTGATGTTTAGAGACTTGTCTGAGCTCTGAGAGTCTCTGATTATCTCTGCTTCCTGCTTAGATTTAGTGAGAGAAGTTTCGATGCGAACTAAGTCCTCCTCTTTGTGCTTGATCTCCTGTTTCAGGGCCATGATCTGCTCTGCATACTCTGCCATGTTGCCAGAGAGGGCTAAGATCTCCTTGTCCTTGTCTAAGACAATGTCACGAAGGTTATCAATCTCCCGTTCGCAGCTCTGTAGGTTGTGAATCAACTGAGCTCTTTCTCCTAGATGTGTATTGTTTAACTTGTCCAGTTCATCATTGGTTTGATCAAGGTCTGTTTGAAGGGTCTCTATAGTAGCTTCTTGTTTTTGTGTCTATAGGTTTGGAGAAAAATAATTGTTACTAGGAGCAGATTTTTATTTATTTTTTATAATGTCAACATGTCTGAGAAGGTAGATAATGAAAATTAGGAGTCAACCAGAAACCAAATGTACCAAATGCTAACATTATAAACTGAATTCCAAAAGGCTAATATTCATATTAAATAAACCAAATATTTCGTCAAGTGACTTAAGCCACATGCAATCACCTTCTCTTTAAGCACACTCAGCTTCTGTGTAAGATCGGCAACAACAGTCTTCAGTCCCGAACACTGTTTTTCAAAGGTTTCGCATTTTGTGGAAACTTCCGCAAGCTGAAAGCAAAGGTTTGATTCATGAAATATTATATAAAAGCGTTGACTATTCATTGATCACCAAAACCCAACTACTGTACTTACCTTGTGCTCAGATTGAAGCAGCTTGTCAGAGACCTCTTTCAGTTGTGCTTCTCTTTCCTGTAAAGCATCTCTAAGGCCGTCAATAAGCTCCAGCTTTTCAGAGGTCTTGACCAACGTGTTCTCCTTCTCTATGAGCGACGTTTCTAGGCACTCTTGGGTGTCGCTCAGTCTGATGGGCATACATTTTTCAAGGTTAAAAGGACAATAATTGTCTTACATTGTTTACAAACCTCGTTGGTATCGTTTAAAAAAAGAAATCTAACCGTAGCATTGAATAAAACTGCAGTTTGATAGCACATTTAACAATGAGTATGAAGTGGGTGCCTACCCTTTGAGCTGCTCATTGAGACTGGTTACCAGGAGCTGGTGTTTCTCAGCATCCCTGCTTTGCTGGTTCCGGAGGCTGGATAGTTGACCCTGTAGTCTCTCAGACTCACTCTGTGGCAAGAGAGGCATAACTTAACATTGTGAGAGAAAAGTCCAACCTGGGGGACATTCACTGCATATCTCACTGCACACATATTGTGTGCACTGCACACAAACTCTCCTTCATTGGTCTTTGGATTAGTCTAGACAAGTTTAAAACAGCATAAAAGGAAAACATTTCCAATTTTGTTAGACCATTCTGTGTTAGCATGTATTGAAATAATATATTTGCCTTCCTGTGGGGGAAAGAAAAGCTTTGAAAATGGTCTTTGTTGTTTACAACACAGTGAGTAGTGGGCAAATACAGGATCAACATAGTCCTTGCTTACTAAAAGCAATTGTTCACAAGCCGTGAAAAAAAAACTAAAAAACAAGACAAAAGATTAGCTTTCACCGCCGGAGGTGCTCTCTAGCGCACACAACACAAACACACCTGAAAAACCCAAAATGGCCGTCTTTCTTCATCTACATCAAACGTCACCTGTGTTAGAGGGGTTTGTTACAAAATACTATTCCTCAGGAGGAAACATGCAAAGAACTGAATATTAAAAGTTGTATTCAGTAAAAAGTCAATCCATAATCCAATAACCCCTAAATTACGAAAGAGAACTCAAATCACAAGTGAGACTGTCGCAAGTGTTGCGACTCAGAGGACTGCAAGTGTGCACTGTTATTGTTGTTTTAGTTAACTGATGCATGGACCGAACACTGTATAGAAAGTATGAAAACATAGTAATCACAGCACCCAGTGAAGGGCCAGAGAGTCAGTGGAAGAAGACCAACTGTTGACTTTGATGACGGTCTCACCAGCTTGTACAAACAAATTTGGGCTGTCACAATGAAAGATTTTCACTACACAATTGTCGTGGCCAAAATATTCATCATGACATCTATAGATAATTTTAACAAAGTAACAATAATGCTATCACTCAAATTCAATATGTTTATTGTGTGTTTTGTTTTATCAAAATATGTGTAGGGGAGTGGAGTGTATGTTACCATATCTGTACAAATAAAAAAAATAAAAAAACGTACAAAAAGAACAATTACTCATAGGGCCAGACTCATAGTTTAAGAACATGCATCGCTTGCCTATAGGTGACATTAATCAGCACTTGAATATTCATATTTATTTTTCTTTTGGAAATATCACGGTTATCATCAGTAGCCTACCAGTATATTGCAACACAACCTAATACAGATGCTCTTCCGCATGTCGGCTCTAAAAGTCAGAACCTGTCAGGAATACATTTGTGGCTAGCTGCTACCTATACTGGCTTCGCTATATCTTTTAAATGTTCAGTCTTTGCAAATAGTTTGTTAAAAGTAGTTATTCCTGGTGCTTGTGCTTTGGTTTGTTTAACTGAATGGGTAATTTTTTTGATATGCCAGTAATATGCTTGTATATGAGAGCATAACCAAGTCTTCGGGTGGGGTATGAGGATACAACTTTCTGGGCGCTAACAGAAAAATGAAAGGGGATTGAGAACGGTCATTGGGGTGAGTTTATGCAAGTTTTTTGGTATGGTATGTCTTTCAGGTGTATGTGTGCTCGAATCATCTGCAAGGCATGAGATATGATATTACCTGTAGTAACGGAAATGTATTTGGTTTTCCTGAGATATGATATTGCCTGTAGTAATGGAAATGTATTTGGTTTTTCTGAGATATGATATTACCTGTAGTAATGGAAATGTATTTGGTTTTCCTGAGATATGATATTACCTGTAGTAATGGAAATGTAATTGGTTTTCCTGAGATATGATATTACCTGTAGTAATGGAAATGTATTTGGTTTTCCTGAGATATGATATTACCTGTAGTAATGGAAATGTATTTGGTTTTCCTGAGATATGATATTACCTGTAGTAATGGAAATGTATTTGGTTTTCCTTAGATATGATATTACCTGTAGTAATGGAAATGTATTTGGTTTTCCTTAGATGTGATATTACCTGTAGTAATGGAAATGTATTTGGTTTTCCTTAGATATGATATTACCTGTGGTAATGGAAATGTATTTGGTTTTCCTGAGATATGATATTACCTGTAGTAATGGAAATGTATTTGGTTTTCCTGAGATGTGATATTACCTGTAGTAATGGAAATGTATTTGGTTTTCCTGAGATATGATATTACCTGTGGTAATGGAAATGTATTTGGTTTTCCTGAGATATGATATTACCTGTAGTAATGGAAATGTATTTGGTTTTCCTTAGATGTGATATTACCTGTAGTAATGGAAATGTATTTGGTTTTCCTTAGATATGATATTACCTGTGGTAATGGAAATGTATTTGGTTTTCCTGAGATATGATATTACCTGTAGTAATGGAAATGTATTTGGTTTTCCTGAGATATGATATTACCTGTAGTAATGGAAATGTATTTGGTTTTCCTGAGATATGATATTACCTGTAGTAATGGAAATGTATTTAGTTTTCCTGAGATATGATATTACCTGTAGTCATGGAAATGTATTTGGTTTTCCTGAGATATGATATTACCTGTAGTAATGGAAATGTATTTGGTTTTCCTGAGATATGATATTACCTGTAGTAATGGAAATTGATTTGGTTTTCCTGAAATATGATATTACCTGTAGTGACTCGATGCGAGCCTGCAGTTGCAGCCGGTCCTCGAGATCCTGACAGCGCTCTTCCAGCCCTAAGATCTGCTCCTGCAGCTGGTTCCTCTCCAGCTCCAACTCCTCCACTACTGACCGCAGGCCACCTGCGGAAAACAACAGACAAAGACAATGAACTCATTGGTAGAGATATCTAGCAGTTATCCAGTATCAAACAAATAGGGAAACATTGTGGGAAACAAATTAGAGTTTTAGGCCACTTTATGCAGCCACTACTGAAACACAATGAATTTGACAAACAATGTATGGGGGAGAGGAAAAGGAAGACCATGCAAAACAGAAAAAAAGCCAAACACTTACCACAGACGGGGGCAACTCTCCACCTACATTCACATGAACTGAGAAGTATTCAATGCATCCAACGTAGACCACCCTTCCACGGGGCCAAATACTAGCCAGTTCAAGCAACATGCACACGTCAAATAATAACCAGCTCAACTTTGGTAAATGAAAACCCACCCAAAAAATCCAGCCAAAGGGCATTTATCCACTGTGGGATAGAATGAGTTAGACCACCAATAACCACCAATGTGTAAAACACCGAATGGAGGAGGAGTGTTAGGCCATGTTGACAAAATGACAAACACCAATCAACCCAAAAGACGACCACTCAAGGTCCCAAAATGATGGTGGGTGACAGGGACATTAACGGGACAACGTGCATGCTAGCGTGAACTGTCTAGCGGATCTCACACCTGTGTCGGGGGAAGTGTACTCGGGCCACCAACCTCCCATGTTCTCCCCCTCCTCCTCCATCGGGGTGGTGCTCTCAGAGCTGCTGCGGGGGTCCTGGTGGAACACCCGTTTGCCGTCAAACTCGAAGTCCTCCTGCAAGGCACACATTCCAGGGTGAACTAACCACATTCTACCTGAGATGCTACAGAGGATGGTGGCCAAAACATCAGACTGAACTTTAAGAACATGTTAACATCTTAAGTGGGATTATGTGCGCGGTTTACACCAACGTTTGAAAATTGCATATATTTGTCCAAATAAATTGGGATTCGACATCTTCTCCAAATTCATGCAGCCCTAACAGGAAAGTGGGAGGTATCTGAAGCCATGTTTCAGCAGCACAAGGGTGCTTGAGGCTGCAGCATGTACAATTGTTGTGAAATTAAGAGTCCCCCTGAAACATTTGAGGAGAGATTTTAATAAGTCAGTCGGCCGTGTTAAACTGCAGACACTGGACCACAGTGGAATGAGTTTGACAATTGTGACGTACAGTCTACAGTGAGCATCCATGCCGTCTCACGATACCATGAGGGAGTTTTGTACTACTCAAGGAAACATCCACACCCACCTCGCCCCCTTCATCCTTTATTGCCCCATACCTGCAGGCTGTGTTGCCGAGCGACGCCCTCAGGCTTCTTGTTGCCCCTGTGCGGCCCTGTTTGCCCCCGGGCTTGTGACAGCTCCTCCTCCAACTCCTGCTGCCGGCTTGCCAGCGCTGGATCGGAGCAGCCAGGAAAGAACCAGTCATCCTCAATCAGTTTTGTGCCACAGGGAAGGGGATGGATCGATGAGGGGAGTGTTGTCAGGTGAAAGAGAGGAACCCCAGAGATGCATTACGGGGGGGGGGGGGGGGGGGGGGGGGGGGGGGGGG
>JACXGK010004836.1:0-36024 GCA_016801125.1 Novumbra hubbsi
CCAACCAACCTGTAGATTGCTCACTCATTTTTGGTTCTGTAAATAATGCAGCAACATTAAAAACAGTGAATTAATAAAATGAATTAATAAAAAGCCTGTATACCATTTCGCTCTAACCTGCCCCCATGCGAATCGATCCAGTGATTGTCTGTCATACACAAAATGCCATTACCATCACTCCTTGCTCAAGGTCTCAGCACGAGTGACAGCTTTTGCACCGACCGCAGCGCTAACTGACTAGCCACTTCACACCTGTTACATTCGGGTTACCTTTAAAGCTTCACTAGGTATGTAGGATTTTCAGAAGAAAAAAAACCAATTACAGCCTTTTGCAATTACTCAGAAAGCAGTTACGCACCAATGCCTGATAGAGAATGACGTTCTGAATAATAATACTAAAAATAGATTAACCTGTTCCACAAAAAATGAACAATAAAATTTCAACAATCCAAACTTAGCTAACTTAAATTGGGCAACAATAAGGATTATATAACAGGAATTGTCAAGACAAGACTAGTTTAACTACCATATCATCACTATCACTACAGGAGTTGTTATGTGTGTCGAATACACAGACGCAGGAGGTGGATCCAAGCACAGAGCGCTATAATGTTAAATCACACAGAAACACACAGTCTACAAACATATGCCAGGCAGGGAGTATTAGCACAAGGGCAGACAGAGGTAGCAAAGGAAAAAGTACTAGAGCTAAGTAGAATGGTCAAGACACGGCAAAAGCTAAAGGTCTGGTACATGGACTGGCAATCAACGGGGAATCTCTTACACGAAACAAACAATACCTCACTACTGAAAAGGTGCACTGAACAGAACTAAACAGAGGAGAATTCCATTGATGAGGGACGTGGTTGAACAAGTCCGGGTGAAGGAGGGCTGAATAATGACAGGGGACAAGACGAGGGCATGACATTAAGGAAGACGATTTAAAAGCTCTACCTTGCACGGTATGTTACTGCCTCTGTATTCAGTTTTATAAGCAGTGAATACTACACAAACATGCAAATGTTTTCGCATGCAAATGTGTTTACTACATTATGTCATGTGAGTTTAGATAAAATAATGCAGCACAGTAATCTTATTCCCAGACATCTCCACCCAAGCTTTTGTAAGGTCCGCCTCCATCACACATCCTTGCACCCCATTCACCCAATCCCTGAACACACCCCTCACAGCAGATCCAGATCACCTGAGTACTAATCAGCTAATACCACTCACCTGTGCCCTCCCTATTTAAGCCTGGTCATTCACACCCTGTCCTGGTTAGATATTGTTTCTGTGATTTGCAACTCTATTAGGCCTGTTTGTCCAGTATTTTTCTTATGTCTTCCAGAAGTGTGAAAGTCTCTTTTGGTATCACGCCTGCCTGACCTCTTCTCTGGATTATCCCCTTCTGTAATACGACCTCTTGTCTACCTTGATACCCAGTTACCAACCTTCTGCCTGCACTTTGACTGCGTGCCAGCCTGTCCCTTGATTAATCGTTGTACCTTCCAAATAAACCTACTGCACTCTGAGTTTGGATCCAGCCATCCTTCTCTGTGTGCATTCATTAGAGAATACCTCACCAGCAATACTAATGGATCCAGTGGAGTTGTAGCAGCACCTGACTCAGCAGGAGGCCCAGATTGACAAACTATGCCACCGTCTTTGCCAGTCTACCACTGGCCCTCCAGCAATGGGTGCCACCGCGTCTCCTCATTCATCCCCCTCAGTGTCCATGCCTGCTAAGTAACACGGCTCCCCTGGGAGGTGTCAGTTTTTCCTGATGCAGTGCCATCTCTACATTGACCATCACCCTGCCGACTTCACCACGGATAAGGAACAAGGGGACTTTGTCCTCTCTCTGCTGGCCTGGATGGGCCGCTTGTAGCCGGGTTCTCGCTTCAAAGTCCCGGTTTTTCCACCTCTTTAAGGAGGTTTTGGATCTCTCTGCCTCCGGACAGCACACTGGGGATCTGCTGTACGAGCTTAAACAGGGCCTAACGATTAAGCCCTGGAGTTTGGCACCATTGCGGCTGGTAGCGGGTTGAGCGAACAAGCCCTGCTGACGCCTACAAAAGAAGCCTTAGTCAGGTGCTACAGGTAGAACTGGCCTGCAGAGGATACGTGTCCAGCCTGGACCAGCACATACAGACATCCATATCCATTACCACATTTTAAGATGACTGCAGACAGTCAGTTGACTGCTGAGGTACAGACTCCCTGGACTTGCAAATACACAAATGTGTAGCCTACCACGATCCGCAAATGCGTACCTTAATCCACAAATGATCCACAAATGCGTACCTTAATCCACAAATGATCCACAAATGCGTACCTTAATCCACAAATGATCCACAAATGCGTACCTTAATCCGCAAATGATCCACAAAGGTGTACATAAATCTACAAATGCATGTGACGATTTTGGTCTCAAGACTATAGAAGCCCGCAGGGGACTTAATTCAAATAATCATGCAATTTAACAAATGTATTACCATTTTCAATATATGTAATTGTTATTTGGGACAATAGACAAATTAAAATGCAAATCCAAATGTCATTAGCATTTCCATCTAGTCATGTGTGCGTCCTACGACAATATTAACATTAACATGGACCCCATTGTCATCATTGCATTAACAATTATATTCAAATGAGAGAGTTTCTTGGCTGGTAAGGGAAGTTACCACGTTGTCTGATCAGCTTGACAGCAACCTTATCTCACCAACAGATGCTCCTGACAGATCTGAGCAGGTATCTGATATTTTAGCAGAATTTAAAAATGACGGGCATTTACATTGATAGAGTGGTGAGGTTCAATGTGAAATGCCTGTAATTTTTTGTTTTGACACAATAAACAATTATTCAATATTGGATTTTAGGACCTAACCGCTATAAACCAAACTGTGTTGTTTGTTATCCACATAAAACGTATACATTGTATAACAAATGATCCAGTAACACCTAGACCATTTCTGACACCGACCTGAATGAGGTTGTTTCCAAATTTAATAAAGGTGATGTCCGACAAATCGTCATACACATTTGCAGATCACTGCACACATTTGCAGATCGTCACATAGACAAATGGCAAGTTAACAGATCTCAGCCACTGCAGAAGTGTAGCAAAAGTCACGTGTAAAAAGATAGCTAATTGAGAGGCCACACTTTTCTCTACACACATACAGACTTATGTACGCATTTACAGATTTGTCTACACATTTACAGATTTGTCTACACATTTACAGATTTGTCTACACATTAATGGATCGTGGTACACATTTCTTGATTAAAGTATGCATTTGTGGATCGTGGAAGGCTAAACATTTGCAGATCGTTTTGCAACAATAATGTCCCCCTACCCTGGCAACTGACTTGCAATCACGGTGACATTGTGAGCACTCGTGAAATATGTGATCCAGTTTCATGGTTGTAGTGCCAAGACAAAGGAATTGCCTCTGTGCTTTTCCTTTCCATTGAAATGACACACCCTCCTTAAACTCAAGCCATGGTCGTGAACGCCTTCATTGTATCGTTACAGACGTTGCTCATTATTTTCGGTGGATGAGGTGACGAGCGGGCACTTACATTAGCCATGCTAGGTGTGGTCTCCTCTGCCTGAACTGTTTGGTTTGTCTTTGTTGGGGGCTCCACTCCTGCAATAAACCTACACATGATGGCTGGGTTCTCTTAAACTGTCAACAAGTAGGCTTATCTCAGGTTTTAGCTACTGTTACATAAAACATGTTCACTCAAGCAGGAGCACGACACGTGCAGCGCGGCAGATCCAACAGATTGAAGTGACGGCAAGCCATCTGCTTTCTCTAGTGCGTGTAGGATTTTTTTTTTCTACCCGCCACTGTGGCGTGTAATCTCCATAATTCACTCGCCAATTCCAAAATGTACCCGCATCTGGCCACAGGCGAGTGCCAAATTTGCAGTGGTGCCACATATCTCTGAGATGCGGTTATCCTGGGATCTCTCGGACCACTGCCTTTACAGTTCTGATGGGCGTCCCTGGCAGCTGACCTTCAGGATTACATTCTTTCCTGCCCGGTCAGTGCCTGGTCTAAGTTTGCACGCCACCTGCCATCCGGTAAGCTAGAACCACTACCTGTAACCACACTGTCCATGGTCCCACACGCCAAGGATTTCATTACCGATCTGCCGGAATCATCAGGGTTTACCGCTGTTCTTGTCATTGTGGAAAGAATAGTGTGTGTTCCAGCAGGTGTTCTGTCCCTATGGGATCCCGGAGGACATAGTGTCAGATCGGGATCCCTAGAGCAGGGGTGTCAAAACGGTTCCACGGAGGGCCGTGTGTCTGCAGGTTTTAGTTTTTTCCGGTAAGTTGATTCCCAGTTCAGACCTAAATAACCAGGTGAGGGTAGACCTAACCAATCATTGACCTAATTAATCAATCAAGTACAAGGTGAGAGTAAAGACCTGCAGACACTCGGCCCTCCGTTGGACCGGTTTGACACCCCTGCCCTAGAGCATGTCCAGGGTTTGCTGTGCATTCTGTGATCGACGGGGACTACCAGCTACCACCCCCAAACTAACGGTCAGACGGAAATTGGGAGGTACCCCTGCCAGCACTGCCTGCCAGTGACACGACTGGAGTTGGTACCTGGCTTGGGCGGTAAACACACCATCCACTCTTCTCTCCATCTGCATCCACCACTCATCCTCCACCTTCCTGCCAGGCTGGGAAACGTACCTCATTCACCCAATTTCTTGAAATCACCCCTCACAGCAGATCCACATCACCTGAGTACTAATCAGTTAATGCCACTCACCTGTGTTCTCCCTCTGCTCCTGACAGCCTCTATTTAAGAGGCCTCTATTTGGTTATCATTACTAAAATCATTACTAAAATTAGCACCGCCCTCCTTTTCAAAAAGGTTGTGGTCTCGAATCCCATGGGGGGCAGTATTAAATGAAACACAATCACTACTGTAATACACTGTAATTGCTCAGTTTATGCTAATAACTTCAATAACTTGACTTTCATCAAATTATGCCAATTTAGGGTTGGTGCAGACAGGTCAAATTCAGGGACTTTGAAGGGATATTTTTTCTAGCGCTTGATTGGAATGTTTAAGTACTTCAATTATGCGTTCATTTATTGTATACTAGAAGGAAATAACTTCCCCTAAAAGTGTACAAAAAGTCTCAACAGGTATGCAATATCATATACAGATAGAATTTTGTTATAGGTTTTCCCAAAAGCTGTGTACATTCATCTTATTATTACATTGTAAGATATTTAAAGATTGTGAAAGAATTGAGTCGGTACGTTAAGAAAATAATCATGCAGGGTTATTTTATATTAGATAATGTTGATACTATACATAAAACCCTGGAGATTTTCCTTGTGAAAAATCTAAATAATAATAACCCTTAAAACCTTACATAGCATAATGCTTATTACATGGGATAAATACTATACATCTGTAAAGCATAGAAAAGAAACTACAAAATCTTTAAAAAATGAAACAACATTGACACCAAGTGGTTATTGCAGAAAACAGCCATGCAAACTGCAATCTCTCTTTACTTCAGGCTTGGTTACATATGCATTATTTATTATTTGGAAAAGCACTTGCTGACATGTGCTGATGTAAAAGAGGCTTTATAAAATACATTTTTGATTGATTAAGTGTACTTGCCTGAGGCATCTTCTGAACATATTTCATGCAAATGGTTTTGATATTAGAATCCAGTGGCAAAACTCAACCTATTTCTTATGTCTGGTTGCAGAGGAAATGGGCTGGAGCAAAGAACGGAGCAACTTTGATAAGGGCCAAATTGTTCTGGCCAGAAGACAATCAGAGTATCTGTAAAACGGCGAGGCTTATGGAGTGCTCCCGGTCAGTAGTGGTGAGTAAATACTGAGAGTAGTCTGAGGGGCAAACCACACACCGTTGATTGCCCAAGGCACATTTATGTGCAAGGGAAAGGAACTATCCCACCTGGTCCAAACTGACAGAAGTTCTACTGTGCATCCGGAAAGTATTCACATTGCTCCATTTGGCCATGCGGCTAACTCTAGGAAGAGTCCTGGTGGTTCCAAACTTCTTCCATTTACGGATGATGGAAGCCACTGTGCTCAGTGAGACCTTTCATACCCTACCCTAGATCTGTGCCTAGATACCATCCTGTCTCAGAAAACATGAATTGAAAACTTTTTTGAATAAGGCTGTAACATACCATTATGTGGGAAAAGCGCTATGAATACTTTCCGGATGCACTGTATTTTAATGATGATTGAGGGAGGAATGTGTGTCAACGTATGAAGCATTGCACCCTGCTGGGGTGGCATAGCTGTATATCGATCAGGGTGCCCACGATGACAGTGTCCACTGTCGAAGGCACACACAATAGGCATGCAGGCATTGTTGCATTCCCATGTGGACAGCCATGCAGGTGTCAGCCTGGGAAAGTGGCAGCACCAGGACGCACAGTGGGAAGTGGAGGTAGCGGGGTGCTCTGGGTGACGGTTCCTGCTGATTGCCGGATGGCATAATGCACCAAATGTGGGGGGCAGCTCTGGACTGCAGGCATGCTATTTTAGCCCCCTCACTACTTGACTAAAGAGCCATGCAGAATGTGGTTTGGCATTACCTTGCTGAATTAAGTAAGGCCTTCCCTGAAAAAGGTGTTGTATGGATTGCAGCATACATTTCTCCAAAACCTGTATATATTGTTCTCCCTTGTCATTATGGAAGGTCTTGTTAACTGTGCAAGGAGGAGGAGCCGAACAGTCCCTTTCCTCTTTAGCCCAGAGGACATGGCAGCCATCAATTCCCCAAAGAATCTCACATTTTGATTCATCAAACCACTGGGCAGTTTTTCCACTTTGCCTCAGTCAATCCTAAATGAGCTTGGGCCCAAAGAAGGCCTTATCTCTTGCGTGCAGAGATTTGTCAGAATCTTTTAATGATATCATGTACGGTAGATTATGACATCCCCAAACACTTAACAAATTACATGGAGAAACGTTATTCTTAAATTGTTGCAGCATTTGCCCATGCAGTAATTCAACCCCCCCCCCCCATCCTCTCTGGATTGATCTTCTAATACCCAATCATGTTACTGACCTGTTGCTAATTGACCTCATTTGTTTGATTTTCCTCCAGGTTTCATCTGAATTGAATGCCAGCAACGCGTTCTAACAACTGAAAAAGTACAATGCCGGCATTTATTTATCATCTTTGTACTATTTTCTATTAAAAATGGGGTTTAAATTATTTGCACACCATTGCATTGTTTTTATTTACAATGTAAGCAGCATCACAACATTTCTGGAAACAAGGTTGTATCTAGGCCCAAACACAGCACCCATTAATAATGCATTTCAGTTGATTACTCAACCTATAGCTCACAGCTTGGACAAATCATTGTAATTGTTTATTGTTAGAACACTATGGCAAAACATATCAGTCTCCCAAATTCAATTACTTTGAAGTAGCTTTTAATTTGTAAGAAAATAAACACACATCTTCAAAAAAAGATTTGATTATCTGTGAAGCGAACGGGGCACCAATTCTGGTGCACTTATCGTGCTGCACGGTGCTGGGCTGTTGAGCCCTCATGGAGTCTGATTCTAACAATGTGATTAGAAATAAGCACACCAGTAGCCCACTGGTCATGTTGTAGGGCTCCGGCAATGCTCTTCCTCACACAAAAGAGCAGGTACCAGTCCTGCTGCTGGGTTGATGTCCTTCTACAGCCCTGTGCAGTTCTCCGTGTGTAACGACCCCTTCTCCTCGCATCTCCGCTATAATCGACTACTGTGAAACGCATCAACCCTTGCAACAGAAAGTATGCATGTCCCATCCTGGAGAAGCTGGACACCTGTGCAACCCCAATGGGCTAGAGGTACCCCCTCACGTTAACAGCAATAACAATTTTGTTAAATATATCAGACCAAATTTAAAATAATTAAATTTATACTATAGCGCTTTCGTTAATGTGCTTCTTTTTAACTACAATCACTCATTTGAGAACATTTTAATTAAAATGTAAAACAGGTTAACTAAAATGTTATTTACCAAGGTATTGAAATACAAAAAATAAATGCAGTGACTTGGTGACGGGCAGGGGTCATTCTTTTCAGCCTGTCCAATCTACGCGTCGCATAAAACTCCCCTCATTGGCACTCCCCACTGCTACTAACGATCAGTCTCTAACGTAATGTAAAAGAACAAACCCACTCCAGACACCGGCTTTCATTAGAAACAACTACTTTTCACATATTCAAACATCTGCTCACTGAAATTCTGTTTGATATTTTACACTCATAATTACAAACACCTCTTGGTTATACAGCAGATATGAAGCATAAAGAATTACAGTGGTTGTTGAATGGAAGCCGTGACAACCTCATCCATCACGTCTGGCGGAAACAATTCCTGGTATGGCAGCATGTCTTCCCCGAACCAAAAGGCAACACAGGATCTATCTCTTACAAGCCATAACTGCAGAACAGCCTAGCCACATTTGCATCCAGCCACAGGCTATAATGTTGGAACACTAGTCTCCCTGCTGTTCAAAACCTTAAAGACTATGTGCCAGTTCCCACATCCAAACCACACACACCATCGTCTTAGTGTGTATTCAGTAACTCTTGACACAAAAATAGGGTCACCACAAGACACTTGTCCAGACCACAATGTAACAATTTCCAAGTCTGCAAAACCCTTTTCAATAAACAACGGGCAAGTCCCTCTGCCAAAAGTAGTTTTGGTTGGTGGTCTTCACCCATAGCTGGGGGTAGTACTACTCATTAGGTCAATAAAATAACTAGATTGTCAAGGACTGCCATTAAACCACAAACAGTCCTGACAAGTCCCAAACATACCAGCTAATTAACTGCCACTCGCTAATAGTCCTCAGAATGACAAAAAAGTATTGTCCATGATATCGGTGTTGCCATGGTTTCACAAAGCATTCCTTGCCACTGAATAACTCTAAAGCAGTAATTAGCTCCAACTCAACATCCACTGCCCACAAATTGATAAAGTACATAAACCATCTGTTGAGTGTCCCTGTCAAGGAAAAGTAAACTAAAAGACACTTGAGTACAAGGACAAAGAGCATACGCTTATGTAGGGCAAATTATAATGAAGACATTATCTGACAGATTAAATAAAGAAACATTTATTCATCTATTTGAGCAAAGTTGGCCCAAGTCTTCGGTTGCTCCTCTGGCTATGATTAAAGGCAGTGGACAACGAGCGCCCTTGGAATGGAAAAACTCATTTCAGAAAAGGACAAAACATAGGGTTAGGGAGGGAAGAAAGTTCAGTTAGAGACTTCACAGAAGAATTTCCTTTAATCCAAAGGACTCGGGGAGGGGGGTTATACAAACACTGCACATACAGATTACACTGTCAGTGGATATGATCGATTAGAAATGGTCGCTTCCACATTCACTACACAGATCGCTATACTTTCACATTTTCTCTGGAAAGAGCAGTGTGTAAGAGACCGGTCGCGTTCGACACCCAGGACCATGTAGCCAAAGTGAAGCAGAAGAGCAAAGCTTGGGGAAGAGGGGATTCGGAGTCTCTGGAACAGCGGTCAGCATTGGTCGCAGGACAGAAATAACACTACGCTAGTGGGCCAGCTCACTGCCACCACTGACAGTCCATTTTGTATTTTTTGTAAAACCATTTTGTTCTGAAACAATAAAATCAAAGAATGAAAATAAAATGAAAGTATATATAAATCTTTCAGGTCCATTTTTTTGTTGGGTTTCTATTGGTTCTGATTGGATTCCTTCACATATTACTCCTCCTCGCTCTCGTTGCCTGGATCCATGTCGGAATCACCGTTCGCTTTGAATTCTGTCCTCAAGCCTTCGTCCACCTCTTTATCCTGGCATTCCATTTCCTCCTCTTCCTCCTCCTCCTCCCAGTTCTATAAAAGATTCCATGTTTCAGTCAGAAACAAAAACATTCATCACAAATTAAAACAACCAACAACCTGTGAACGACACGCCCTGCTGTGGCAATATGACTTACGTCAGAATCCTCATCAGGGAGCCCTTCGTCACCTGAAGCTTCGTCTTCCGAGGACTCTACAATGGAAGAGGAGAAACAAAGCAGTCAGATCCAAGGCATACATCTACAGAACCAAAACCCAAGTGACCCCATTAAATATCTGACACAGAATTCCCAACTCCAACATGGGGGTATTTGAGGTAAAGCAGAAACAAGAGGGGCCAGACAGCATGAAGTGTACCATCACTGACATACCACATTAACACTGGTCACAAACAACAATGTTACAGAAGGGGGGGGGGGGTTTGTTGACATGGCAAAGTTAAGGGGTAGCTAGGCTACTGAAGCAGAGTATTGTGTTGGAATGCAGAACAGATCTCCAAGTCTTTCCACATAGGATTTAAAACAGGACCTTTGAGTAATCATGACGAGAACATGGAAACCGCTCATTGTCATGTGGGCAGAGCCAAATCGGAAAATCAAATCACGTGGCTTGAATTTTGATTCTGCATGGAACACAATTATATGCTTTTCATCTTCACGCGTCTCCCTCTTCTAAACGTGTATAGCCTATTACCTGCCATTCCAAAGTCTCGCAAACAACCATCAGTGGAAGAAGATCTGGCACCCTGTCAAATGTACAGCGCATCCACAAAATATTCACAGCGCTTCACTTCTCCCCCGATTTTGTTATGTTGTTCCAAAACGTATTATTTATTTTCCCCATCAATTCTACACAATCTCATAGACAGAAAAGTTTATTTTTTATAGATCTGCAAAAATAAAGAATAAAAATATAAACAAAGGAAATCAGTCTTTCCTCTATACTTGGTGGAAGCACCTTTGGCAGTAATTACAGCCTCAAGTCTTTGAGTAAGATGCTACAAGCTTGGCACACATTTGAGCAGTTTCTCCCCTTCTCCTTTGCAGGACCTCTCAAGCGCCATCAGGTTGGATGGGGAGCATTAGTGCACAGACATTCTCAGATCTCTCCAGAGATGTTCAGGTCTGGGCTCTGGCTGGGCCACTCAAGGACATACACAGAGCCACTCCTTTGTCATCTTGGGAGAGCAGCAGCCTGTCTGATGTAGGTCTAACGTAGATAGGGGACATGGCGCAGGGAGAGCAGCCTGTCTGATGTAGGTCTAACGGTGATAGGGGACATGGCGCAGGGAGAGCAGCCTGTCTGATGTAGGTCTGACGTAGATAGGAGACATGGTGCAGGGAGAGCAGCCTGTCTGATGTAGGTCTGACGTAGATAGGAGACATGGGGCAGGGAGAGCAGCAGCATTGATAAAGATTGTGCAATGTGTGAGAACTGTTGAGATCTCGTCTAGATTAAATAGTTTGGCAACACCACAAATAAGGAATCACCCGTATATCGAGTTTTCACACCGATTACTGGGGTTAGCATCAACCCGGTAATATGCAGCGAATCAGCTTATTGTACAACAATTGAGGCCATCATCATTACAAAGTTCACAAACAGCGCTATACCGGTGCTGTACAGTGACACCAAACCCAGAGTAACGGAGTCGACCGCGTGCAAGCCGGCAGAGTGGTCATCACCTGCGATTCCTGGACATCTCCACAGACTCATGTGTAACGGTAACTGCTCATTATATTTGTGATGACTGGCAGCTGAACTCACAAACGAGGCTTTTACCAAAGCAATATGGGTTTTTGCTAAATGTTATTTCAGAGTGAATAAACAAATTTTGATTTTCCACACAATGTTACTACCTAATTTTACAAATAATTTCATTTGCATAAAAGGCAGCCCTTTAAGTGATATTATAGTCTGCGTTTTAGGCGCTGTGAATTCTTTCCGAATGCACTGTATCTGTTGGTCATTATTTGTCATCAGTTTGTCCATGTTGTAGCCTGGTAAGACATTTTAGCTTTTGTTTTGTCCGCTATTCATGCTACTGATGTGCTGCTACCTTTGAGTCAAGCTGCCTCCATTGCCCCTTGGGGGCAACTTGGGGAGAGGAATCCCATTGCTCACATGTCAAATAGCACGAAAGCAACTTGGTGTTAAAAGGACTTAGTCCAACATTGGTGTCATACCATTACAATACCAGCCAGATAAATCGGACTGGACTTGAGCTCATTATAATGCAGATAAGGCATCCAAAGTTCATTTCCAACCTAATTTACATGAACATCCAGTGGTTCAAATTGGTGTCAATGAAATGTGCTAGGAGGCGACGTGGTAGTGACTGAATGAGGCTGGCCCATACCTTCCTCGTAGACCAGTTTGGCTGTGTGGTCCACATCTATGACCTTCCTGTCAGGGTCGCTAGTCGCCACCTGGAGAAAAGAAAACTGCTTTAGGATATGGAGTGAAAATGACAATTCAGTTTCATTAGTCCAGCAATCAATTGTCAATTTGTGCATGATAGCAGCCATCTTACAGAAAAGCCTTTAAAAGCTAACCACCCCATTGAACCACATTCGCTTTGTACAAGTTCCCAGCACTTCACAAGTCCACAGATAACGTAAACAAATATCTGAGAACCAGTGCTCCTTGTAGCCCAGATCAGAAACCACACCTGCTATGCAGTAGGTTAAGCTCATCCCATCTTGTATGGGAGAAACAAACTAATTGGATATTACTCCCATCAATGCAGCCTGTCCCCCTGCAGAAAATCCAATTGTCAAAGCCATTTTGTTGTCTGCATTAAACGGAACAAATGACTGGACATTGAATGCTTTAGGCTGTTAAATAAATGGTTGTCCCCATTTCCTGGCCAACTTACCCAATATAAATGTAGTCGATTTGCCTACACAACTGTACATTTTACCAAACTAATGACTTAAGTTACATCACTGGAGAAAGCCAGATTGGAGTCAGAAAATAAGATGGAATAAATTCAAAACGAAAGTGCAATCAGTAATCATTTGTTTGGGTGTAGGTCAATGAAATCCCTTCAATACAAAAAATATTAATTGTCATGCCTATTCATTGTCATGCCCATCTAAATATTATTAGAGCCTAATTCAACTTGTGCCCTACAACATGCCCCAATTGCAATGTCAGGCCCAATGCATATCCAAAGTACTTGTCAAGACACACTGTAGGTGACATTGCTGCGAGCGGTAAATATTACTTCCCAACTACTCATACTGTGCTTCATATTATGACCCCATGATACCCAGCATATTGTGTAAAGGACTTGACAAATAATGCTTTTGAAATATCTTTCAATTTCTGGACAGGGACTAAATTGAGAAGTATGACAAGCAATCAAAAAACTAACATTTTGAAATTGAAGATCAATTAATAAAGATTCTAAGAGTCAGTTGCTACCTTTAGTCTGTCATATTCCAGCCGGTTTTAAAGGGCCTCTTCCATAGACACCACGTATGGTGGGTCTCCACACCAACATCATTTAGTCTGTCATATTCCAGCCGGTTTTAAAGGGCCTCTTCCATAGACACCACGTATGGTGGGTCTCCACACCAACATCATTTAGTCTGTCATATTCCAGCCGGTTTTAAAGGGACTCTTCCATAGACACCACGTATGGTGGGTCTCCACACCAACATCATTTAGTCTGTCATATTCCAGCCGGTTTTAAAGGGACTCTTCCATAGACACCACGTATGGTGGGTCTCCACACCAACATCATTTGTTTATGGAATATTTTAAATTAACAGGACACCCGGCTTCTTCCAGAACATACCTGTGTCATGAACAGAAATAGTTTGCCATGCAGCTTGCTCAGCTTGTGGAACATCTTCACTCGACTCTCGATCATGTGGTACAGCACACCCAGTTGTGAAACCAGATCGGGTAACTGTCAGAAAAAATACACACAAAAACGGTAGCATGTACAAAACACATTAGGGTGCTTGTCCAAAAGCATTGGTACCCTTGGACTTTCTTATTAAGGTCCCAATATGCAGTCAGTAGTGTGTTCAATTATTTTGGATAGTCAGAAGTCAACAGCCAAGTAATTTTGGCTTATTATTAAAACACACAATGTAATACGATTTATTGCGTGAGCTCAGGGGTCTAAATTAAAAACACTTCAACTTAAAGCAAACCACTGCTGGGTGCAGCCATTAATGAAAGTGAGCTGCTGCCATTCAGGACCTGAGGGGAGCAGAAAGTGGGAATAGACTCACTGAGGAAAGGTAGGATGTGTGCTGAATGAGAACAGCCTTGAGCCATCGCACCATCAGCACCGCCCTGTGGGGTCAAAGTACAGATGAAATTAAATCACCAAAATAACATGTTCTCACGATTGGTCAGGAAACTAACCACATTACAGATAACATCTAAACATGAAACATAAATTAAACAAAAATGGAAGTGACAGATACATATTTAAGCTAATTAAATGAATGCAGATACAAAACCATGAACATCTGATATCAGATTGTGGCCCTAGAGTGTTAGTGGTTTAAGTAACGGCCTGGAAGTACAGCACAAAGACCTGATTTATAATTGAGGTGTTCGCTCACGTGTATGGATGGCCTTGCATTCTCTTGGTGATCTCCTCCACCAATGGAAGGATAGCAGGAAGGGGTACCCGGGAAACCGTTTTCTTTATCAACACGTCCTTCCGGGTCTGAAACACTTTCTGTGTGGAGGTGATAATGGTCAGAGACGAGGAGGTCAGTAGTTGCTAGTGCCAATAAGAATGATCATTACAGATTCAAGTCACGGACGAGGCAGAATTCACATCTGACAAGTCCAATTCTGAAGTTGAGAAAGAACACATCTTAAGGTTAAAGAATCACTTGAGTATTATAGCTTAATCAGTGAATCAAAGAATACCCTTCCTTAAAGCTGCATTACACTAAAATGTCATCTGTTGTGTAAGTGTATTCACTCCTCTGCTAGGTGAGGCACAGGACAGCACTTCGCCATAGTTGGAGAGGGAGTGAAATGTTACTTTAGCATGGTGTCTGGCTGCATTTACTACTGACAGAGTAACACAGAATTTCTCCATGCCTAATATCAGTAACAGATGGTATACGTTAACGGAACATTCATCATTTAGATTCACAAGTCACCTAGTACGAACAGTGGTCGTTTGTCATAAACCAACCTTGATTTTCTGAACTTTTAGATTTTCTAGAAGGTGAAGGAAAGCAGGACTACAAGTTCTTGCAAATAAGTTATTCTCAAGACTCATGGGGCAGAATTGTTTTATGTTATGAAACAAGGCATCGAAAAAAGGCCAAACAGACACAATAATACTAAGCAATTCCCCAAACCTGAATAACTGAACAAGTTTAATTGTTAGTTTCATTACGGGTTACAATTTGAATGTGCAGTGGAAAAAGAATTGACATGGTTTTAGACAATTTGTTACGCCAGCCAGCACCTACTGGAGCCCCCAAAAGCACCACTCACATTGAGAATGTTGGCATCTCTGCTCTCCAGGCCCTGCACCAGCAGCACAGCAAAGCTGTCTGTCTGCAGAGAGGGGGCCCCCTTGGCACCGCCTTCTGACAGCCCGATCTCTCCCAGGCGCTCCTCGATGGACATCTGGAGTGGCGTTTAGTGGAGACGGAGAGGGGAATTAGTTGACTCAAAGGACAACAGTTTTAGAAGTGTTGTTGGGGAGAACCAGGGTCAGGTTGGCCACTTCCATGTTCCTGCATTAACAGTGACCTGGCCACCATGAAGACACAATCACTGTCGATACAGGGTCAAGGAACCTCCATCTCACCAGCAAAACCTTGAAGAAGCCTATTCCAGGAGCAGTCTACCAACGCTAAATTAATGCAAAACACGTTTCGAGACAAGGACCCAGATCTGTAGAGAATGGGACTGGCAATAAAACTAAAAATACGGAAGAACAAAAGTTTATAATAACCAATGGTAGTGGACTGAACACTCGGGTGGTTTACACTTGAAATAGTTTAGCTTGTTCCAGTATTATACATTTCCCACAGACAGTAATGTGAAAGCATCTGGGTCTGGTCTGCTTTACCAAAGACTTATTTTAATTAATAAAATAAAATAATTTGAGGAAACATTCACTAAAAATAGTTGTCAGTAGGCACTGAGAGTAGGTTGAAGTGGAGAATTAGGGTGGTGTCAGTGGGACAACTACGCCCTACCTCTTTCGTGTCTGTGCCCTTTTTCCTCTTCTCCGTTCCCAAGGCCGCTTTGACCGGAGCTTGATGCCCAGGAAGGCCAGGCAGCAGGACTTTGCTCTTGGCGTTGACTACAGGGGTTTTCACCTGGCGGACAAAAGGAAGTCATTTAACTGGTAAGGAACCAATAGTCATCCAACAGGGAAAGGATGGGAATGCCAATCAAGCATTCAGAAAAACTATTCAATACAGTGAGTTGTCAGGAAGTTACAGAAGCAACGTAACTATGAGTCTTCCCCACTAACTAACAACTACTAACAACGGATCAAAACCAAACAAGCAACCAAAACAAGCAATGAGGATCCTACATTTGCTGGTTTACCTCAAAGCACTGAGCTACTGAAAACAAAAAGGCACGTGGTGTTACCTTGGAAAGAGTGGTTTCCATGGCAAGAGAGAGGGTGCTGTGGACATCTCGAGACAGGCAGACATGTCGCTCCGCTGTGTTCACCTCCTAAAAAGCAAGAAAGGAGAGCAGACAAAATAGAAATATGAACTTCAGCCTGAAAACTTTCTTAACACACAGAAAAAGCAGCATCCCTAAATCTGAAAACCACGCAATGCAGAAAGCTGAAGATGGGGGGCAGACGGAGGGGAGAACAATCTAAACTTGAAATACTTGTGTAATGGTTTTAAAACAGGTCTACTATCAAAAACGATCGCATTCAATTTGTGCAACAGTGTATTCACTCTCATGGAACATGGAGGCACAGGACAGCACTGAACGGTAGTAAGAGAGGCGTGAAATGTTACTTTAGCATGGTGTCTGGCTGCATTTACTACTGACAAGAGTAACACAGAATTTTTCCATGCCTAATGGCAAACATGTCATGTCAGCGGATCGTTCCGTCACTCAAATTCACCGTTATCATATGATTTTCAACGCCGGTTTATTACGGAGTCGCACGGAAACATTGAGCGGTAACGTTGCACATCAGATAAACGGCCAGCTCACCACTCTCTCCATGACAGGCTGCAGACGGCTGCCGTAAGCCAGCAGGAGGCTGCCAGGGTCCTTGGTGAGGGCCGCTGCCAGCAGGGGAATGGGCCGGGGGCTGTCCTCCACGCCAGACATCTGAACTGTACAGGTGGGGGACAACGGCTTCTTACAGGGCCTATGGAGAGAGGTGGAGGACATTGGAACCGCAAACAAGTCCGGGCAGCCGGAGCACAGAAACCAGAACATGCCAATGGGATTCTAGTCAGACTGCATCAGTTGGTACCTCCCAGTTTACATCCAGCTACCAGAAATGGTTGCCCGGTGTATTAACAGACCACCACGACACTGTCCTTTGACTGTAAAGCAGTAGGACTTAAGATAATTCCCCCAACATCTGACTCGCCAGAAAAGTGGCCAACCAAGCCCTTTTCCTCACTGAATGAAGCAGGCTGGGATAATGACAATATTGTGACTGAAGCGGTCAGTCTTGCCCAGTGGGGAGGATGGAGCTGATATTAGTAGAGACAATACATGGTCATATAATCTTTAACAGCTGTGATGCTCTGTGGGCTACTTCCCAAACCCTCCACCAGGGGACAGCATGCATGCTTTAGAGACTCACCCATTCAGAAAGTGCTCAAAGAGGTGAAGCTGGCCATCCTTGCACACCACCGCCAGCCTTAGCGCCTGGGGGTACAGAACGAGATGAGAAACGCTCTCCACAGGCTAAGGGTTGGTCAGGTAGCCTCATCCTAGCCCCTGAACATACTAAAGCTGGGAAGTAGTGTTGAACCATGGAAATTGGAGTAAAAGAGCAGCACTGGAGTATCTCATAATCGCCCAGTCATCAGGCCAGGACACACCGTGCTGACAGAGGACAGAGGTGAAGAGAGGAGAGGGAGGAGACGTAGAGGTGTGCCTGGGTCCTTCCAAGCGCGATACTGATCCCCACTGGGGGTAAACCCACAGCCTCACCTCTTCCTTGCCGCAGGACGTGACCAGGTCTATGTGCTGGGGCTCGTCCGTCAGGGTGAAGGACACCACTGAGTTCTTGTCCTTGCCATCCTCTCGGACTTGCCTGAAAAATTAACCCAGCGTTGAGACTTTAACAGAGCGCAGAAATCAGCCCGAAGCCGAGCCGTGGACTGTCATTGGTTTACAAGGAGACATCATGAGTGATATCTCCACGCAAGTGACTAATACAAATCAAATGTCCAAACTGTTTATTCATACACCATTATTCATGCGATCAAGCTTTTGAGAAATTAGTATCTTGTGCAAATCCATTAATGTCAAAACATCTGTTGACAGAATAGTGTCAACCGCATTGATTAAACGATCAAACTGTCAAATGGTCTCTGATGTTCAAACCAATTAAAGTTAAAACATTGGTTGAGTCTTTAATACATTTCGGTTCAATCCAAATTCAACTGTCCAGATATATCACATATCACTTGCACACACCCAACAAGTTGACAGGGAGGCAAGAGGAAGGCCGCACATACCAGACGCTGAGGAGTCTGTCGTGGGCCGCACCGGACAGGAAGTAGAGGCCATTGCTGTCCGGGGGGCGGGTAGTGGCAAAGCGCAGGGTCGTTACGGCGGTGGAGTGACCAGTGAACTTCTGATGAAACAAAAACAGTAGGGTTCAGTTTAGGGAAGATCCCCTAATCTACATGAATCCTTTCATTCCTCCTGCGAGTAACCAATGATCTGGATTGAAATTAGGGCAAACCATGACAAATGTACTGCAACCATTTCATAACGTCTGCCATTGCCAATGTTGATACCCAACCACAGCAATACCAACGGATTTGGGAGTTGAATATTTAAGCAGGCATTCTTGAGGAATCAACAACACACCATAATTTTAACACGGCTACTCTTGTTGTTCCCATAGCATGAACCAGCACTTTTCCTCACTGACCAGAGAAGGCTGGGATGAACATGGGCTTATTTTCTCTTCCCCTGAACAATAGAAGACAATGCCATGAGAGGACAACGCCTGGCAAAGTGAAAGGGGAGTGTGGACACACAAAGCCCATATAACTCCATATAACTTCACTAGAGAGAAATATTAATTAACGGCCATGTAAGGTACCCAGGGTAGTCCCACCCATGAGCTGGCCACACCTACTTACCCGATACACTTCCTTAGTCTCCAGGGCCCACATCTTAATGGTCTGCCCTGCTGACAGCAGCAACTTGCCATCGGGACTCACACACATGCTGGTTACGGAGGAACGATCTGCCTTCCATTTACTGTAGGAGAAAAGGCACAAAGAGCATCCGGTAAAAAGTTCCCTTTAGAAATTCCAAACTAAGAACTTATTTGACAATTCAGTTGGGAACATGAACAAGGGAGGAGCTACAACAAACACCATAGCTTTTCTAGATTAGATAAGTCGTATGAACCTCTAGCTAGAAGCATCTACAATCCCATAGAATTGGAAAGCTCCCCCCATTATCCCACTGCTCAAACGGAGTGACAAGCTTGAGGCTTTTCCCTGGTCAATAAACCTAACCTTTTATCTAGAGTTCCAGTGTACCATCTGAGGTTCACTCAGCCTTTAGAGCTGTCCACAAGTGCAGCTAAGCATCTTTTAAGTTCCTAAACACCACAATAGCTGCTTTAGACTAGAAGTGCCACAGTCATTATTGATTCAGCTAAAGTCTGACTCTCGGATAGACACTTCTAAACTCCAAACTAGGCCAGTCAGGGGATTATCTTGGCTGGTTTGAAATGTACTTTTCTGTGGCAGATCTGAGGGCCTACTGGCCACACCCGCTGGCAGTTTCTATGGGTGCTTCAGAATGATTGATTGTAAGGCTGACCACCTACCCCACTCACCTTTATCCTGCCCACACGCCCTCAAACAGCTTACCTTTACAAATACCCAACATGCTTCCAATGAGCTTTTTAATCACAGCCTACCACAACAGCCTTGGCCTGAACGGGAGTTGAAGTTTGTCAGGAGCTACAAGTCTGGCTTGAATTTTTACTCTTAATACCCATACCTCCCACCCACAACCTGAGGTGAAATCCAGATTTGGCAGCATGTTCAGCAATACGGAATACTAGTGCCAAGTAGGCACTAGTAAATGACCATCCTGCCAAACCTTGAATTGACGACGCAGTTTAGGCTAACATTTTACCACGTATGGTTTGATATGCATAATCTACATGTAGAATCCCTATCATTCCTCGGTTAGTCACAAAATGCAAGTTTGAACGCAAGCAGTTTTGACGACACTGGGAATAAATTGTCTGATACATGAACTAACACACATTTATGAACTTTTTACTTGACAGGGCCACTTACAACCAGTGGCTGAAAACACAAACATCGTCAAACAGCCAAAAGAGTAAAGGCAGCTATAACAATATTCCAGTAATAGGAGACCATCTTTTGGCATTCAAATAAAACTGAAGTGACATACCAGATATAAAAATGTACGCTAGAGTACTGATGTAGTCTGACATATAGTAACAGGTTCCTAATGAGAGAGAAACCCGTGGTGGAGAACAGACCTTTCATCTCCCAGAAGGTGTTACTGTTAAGCCATAGAGGGCTGTCACAGAGGAAAACCTTTTGGGTTTGAGGGGAGGAAGTCCTGGAGAAACTCAACTAGGTTGTCATCGACTCCATATCTAAGCCCAATTCAGAAGTGCAACCAGGTATAGTGTGTTTAGGCCACATAGAACGGACATTGAACCAGGTTTAAAGGACCAAGGACCCACCAGCGCGTCTTCCCCGTCTGCAGGTCCCACTCAACAATGTGTGTATCGTCTGAGCCGCTGTACAGAAGAGAGTCCTTGGGGTGCCACTGCACAGAGTTCACCCCACCACTGTGACCACCATCCTAGTGGAGAAACAAGTCAAAGCTCTTTGAAAATGTATGGACTCTGCTTGAAATGTCCAAGCAGGTTCACCTTCCATTTGCCCAGACACTTGCATCAGATGATAAATTGTTAATTCCATTATTTCCCAAAAGAAGTTCATGAACCAAAGGGTTATCTAACAATGGCAGAGCCATATTATTTGCTACAACAAAGGCAACAGCTTGGTAGCACACAGGAAGCAGCATTCCTCATCTCAACAGGACGTTACATACTACTCCTCACCAGTGTGCAGTGCAGTGCCCCCTTTACTGTGCTGTAGATGATAACGCTGCCCACCGCCGTGCCCAGTGCCAGCAGGTCTGCCCGATCCTCCACCTGCCCAGCTTCTGATTTCCTCTTTTTCCTTTGTGGGCCCTCCTGTAAAACAATTAATTGGTGAATAATATCTGCACCATCTTAGCACAGCACAGAGTTTGTAGTGTGGCCCAAAAAAATGGTAGTAAGAACAGTGATGTAAATGCGGGCATTTGCTGGGTAAGTAAGCATAATTGTGCTAAATCCAGGAAAAGCAGATATAAGTATCTGCAAGATTTCTTCCAATGAACTTTATAGATGAACCAATGTATCACATGGAACAGATACATTACTTAATAGGTGGTTGAAAAGCCAGAAGCACACTACCACATTATTAAGAACACCAATGCCCTCAGAACCTTGCAGTGACATCTTGACAAGAGGTAATAATATGGAGTCAGTAGACAATTGTTGCTTTTGGTGACAGATCAAAGCTGAGCCACACAACGTTATAGATAAGTACGTCAAATAAAGAGTATAAGCAGGTAGGCGTTATTAGATTGTCTCAGTACGGTAACATTGAAACCAATACTAGTTCCAAAACGACCTAAAGGGTGTTTTCGTCGGCTAAAAGGTCCTATGAGTTTGAAAAACGGAGGCCATTGAGTGACAATCAAGAAAGAACGCATGCCACATTAGTTTATTTAATGTATTACCTAGCAGTATAAAGTATTGATAAATTACGGATATATTTACTACAAATTAGAGATTTCTGGAAAACTCAAAAAACGTAAAGCTATCTCTATAAACCGCTAGCTACGCTAACGATGTTAGTATCAGCGACCATTAAATCCGATAAGTTAAAAGCCCTGCGATCTTAAGTAACAAAATGTTTTACTACATTACAGTAGTGTTTGGACATGGATAAAAACGGTAGTCATGTATGAATAAATCTGAACCTGCGTCATGCATGGGTATGGCTTGCTAGCTCAACTAGTTAGCTAAAGGCAGCAATAGCTGCATGTATTGATATGTTTCGCTAACATCGGTTCGTTATCTAGATTTAACGTGTCCGTATTTAAAATTGATTGTGACTGAGGTTCCGAAACGTATTGATAAGAGTGATCAGTACTTCTCGATCTGAATTGTCACCTTTAAAAGACTCGTGGCAATTCTTGGAGATAACCATGTGCGACAAACATGTGCGTCCTGCAGGACAGTTGAGGTAGTTTGTAGCCAATTTAATGTTAGCTCCATAGCTAAAATGCGTTACTTGGTTCAACCAAAACATATTTCAGAAGTGTAAAAAACGCCTAAACATGAAAATCAAACTTAAGTACTCACACAATAACGCAAATGTCTAAATAAATCAATGTTATCAAGTTAGCAGAAAGTTGTTTCGTAGCAGGCTCCAGCGGGCCTATTCTCCCCCACACATAACGTTACCTTCGCCGTTCGGCATGGTCCCCAACTTATACACGTACAAGTGGCACTCAGGTGGGCTGAAGGCACGTATTCCTGGTGAAGTAATTTGCTATCCGTGTTCCAAATACGAAGTCTGCCATCCTGGGCACATAAAGCCAGATACTGATGTAATTGTGGAGAGAATACGCATGGTTGCCCCGACGAACAACTACCACCATCAGCCGCCATTACGAAGCAATACTCGTGCAGTGATCTGCATGCGTGGTTTGCCAAGAACCACGTGTTAGCATTCACGGAGCAGGCGCATAGGTGCATTAGTTTAATAGATTTTCATTGGTTACTGTGACATAATAGGGGCGTGGTTAGAAAATAATAAAATAAATAAACAGCCGGATAGGGTGCAACGATCTTCTATAAGCAAGCGTAATGCGAAAATAGTGGGATTCCATCTGAAAAGTAACAGTCTATTCTTTGATACAGATGTTATTTATATTTAATCAAAAGCTATACTTGCACGAGCAGTTATTTACCTGTGACAAACACGCAACAAGTTATTTCGGATGTTTGAGTGCATATTTAAATTGTAGTATATGGTAATACATGAGCCTTTTTGCGGTAAATATATCTAATACAATTTTTGTTACCACCATCTACTGGTAAACAGTAAGTACTGCATACATGGTCTGTCGCTTTGCATTGACGTAGAATACATGCGGTTTTCTGCATGGCGACCTTTGAAATGCCAAACTTTGGGACAGACCTTATCCGTGAATTAAGCACAAGTAGGTGATTTGTATAAATACTATAAAACGCTGTTTGTTATTGCCCTGAGTAATTGCAATTGCCGTCTATTTTGTTAATGATTCTACACTGTCCGTAGGGTAATTTGTGACAAACAGTACGATTACAACCTGTGTCTGGAATCTGGCAACAAACGTCATTAGTTGACAAGCATATTTTACTTGTCTAGCGTCCGGTACATAATGTTTTGCTAATGTTTTGAACAAGTAATGTTATCAGCGAAATTGAATGAGCGCGGACTGCTCTAGAAATTATAAGGCTGCATACATGGTGTATATTCACTACACAAAGCTCTGTTTCACTTCGTTCGATGTCTGTTGGGATGCATTTTGGTGGTTTGCTCCTCATGCACAGGCTGGTCCGGATTTGCGTGAACCGCATTGGCCAGCAAAGATACAGACAAGTCCATCACACAAGTAAACCCCTTACTCACGTACTGCACACAAGGCACTTTGGGACTAGTCCAAGGGAGAAGGGGGAGAATGGAAGTGAATCAACATCGAACACTGACGAGTCCCCCCAGCCTCTGGCCCCAATGCAGACAATTGGTAAAAGGCGACCACTCTCGCCCCTGGACAGGATTAGCCGCCTATTCCCCCAGGATTCCCTTGCCCCAGAGGTGCTGCAGTTAACAGATGAGGAGAACTTCAAAGTGGAACACTGGGAACCTGATGGGGTCAGGGTTAAAAACAGCTCTCCAGCAGCCCCTGTGATGGAGAGTGAGCGCCCCAACTCACAATGTAAAGTTCAAATTGCAAAGTCAGAGGCACACATAGGGCAAGACACTATAAATGACAACACGGTACTTGAGCCAACTGGTGGCGCTTTTCTCATGGACGTTTCTGGGCAACAGACGGGATGCGTCACTCTTAAGACCCTTTTACCTGGGGAACGGTTACTTATGTTTGGGGAGCTGCTTCTGGCAGAGTACCGTAGGAAGGGCCGCGTGGAGTTTAGGAAGATGTTCCAGCTGCAAGAAGGCCAACGTCTCCAGAGCAGTTGGGGAACAATTGGACACAGCGACATTGCGGGACGACAGGCAGGAGACATCTTACACACCATTCACAGGACACCTATCCTTATACGACGCCCCAACCTGGAAGAATATGTACTGTTTATGAAGAGGGGGCCGGCCATTGCCTATCCTAAGGTATGTACTTGAAATGGGCAATTGTCTAGCACGAGAGGTGACAGCTATTTATCTGTAGAATGTATCCTGTTACAGAAGAGTATCATTGCTTATCAGGAAGGCCAGCTGATTTATGAGCCTGATTTGTATAGTCTTCAATGTATTGGCATGTTTTGGGAAATAACGCATTCAGTTGTTTGAGATTAGGCTTTGGTGACTGCACACATGTTACAAAATACTTTGCTTCAATCCAGAGATTCGTCATTAATCGCTCTCTTCATCTGGGTCTCAACCGCTTCTTTATCTAGGATGCCAGTATGATGCTGATGATGATGGACGTCACAGGGGGAGACTGTGTGTTGGAGGCAGGCTCTGGGTCGGGGGCCATGTCGCTTTTCCTGTCTCGAGCTGGTTTGTATATTTATCCATCAGGTGTTTGCTGTGACTCTTGCCCATGCTCTATCAGGAAAACAGCTATATGTTTTATATCTTTATCCATTGAGAAATGCGTGTAGGAGTTCATGGAAAAAAGATGACTGCGTTCACATTTACCTTCTCTAGAAGAAATGCCTAATATGCCTAAATGCCCCTTGTGTCATTTCTTATCATGCAGCACACTTACTAGGGCATGGCATTTGCTATTCCAAGTGTCATGGGTTTTACCCGCTGGTGCCAATCACACAAATATACACGCACAAATGTACTTTATTTTATTGTTCTCAGTGGGCTCCAAAGGCAGAGTTGTAAGTGTGGAGATCAGAGAAGACCACCACAGACGAGCTGTGCTCAACTACAACCGCTGGCGTTCGTCCTGGAGCCTCCGGCGAGGCGTGGAGTGGCCTGACAACGTCTGCTTTTACAACGCAGACCTGCAGAGGGCTACCTCGCTCCTGGATGGTCAAGGCTTTCACTCTGTAAGATGTCCTTTTGACTTGCAATTCAGTGCATGTTGTGTATAGTGTTTTCTATGCAGTTGGGTATATTGGTTACTTTGCCTTTGTGTATTGTATTGTATAATTGTTGCATCTTAAAGTAAATGTTATAAGATAGATCCGTGATATTGCACATATTACTGCTCATGGGTTTCAGGCCATGAGTATAACCCGTACTTGCAAAAATGATTCGCAAAGACACTTCAAAGACTGACCTTTAGAAACCATATGTTGGTTTGGGTTTCAGATTGCTCTGGATCTGATCCACCCTCATTTGGCTTTGCCTGCTGTAACTCCACATCTCCATCCCGGAGCGGTATGTGCCGTCTACTTAGCCAAGTGAGTTCCTTCAAACTCTCCCTCACCCCATGAACACTGTTTACATGTTTCCAATCTTCTAATTGTGTGAAGGGTTTAAGAGTAAGAGCAGGGTTTTCCAGGCACTGTCCTGGAGCCATCCAAGTTGTGCTAACATAATGCAGTTGATTAACATTATCAACTCATCATCATCAGATCCCTATCAAAAAGCTCTGTTCACAAATGTTGGTCTATAAAATGTGGAATGTCTGATAGTAGCCTAATAAATATATTAACTGGCCAGCAGAGCTACAGAGCTTCTGAAATTAATTTATTGGCACCAACACACAGTCAGCTGTGATTTACAGTGCTCTTCAGTATAACACAGGTCATCGATCTACTGGAGGGCCTTCGATGCTCTGCCCTCCCCCTGCTGTGTGAACGCATCATCGAGGTGCCACTCAGGGATTGGCTGTTGGCCGCAGCAGTCAAGAAAGATGGGCAGTTCTGCCGCAGAGAAGCTCCCTCGCCAACAAGTCAAGAGGAAAATGAAGAAAAAGGTGATTTCTTGTTCTAAACATAAGGTTCACATGGTGATGCTTGGGTTCATTTTGGGATTATGAGGTATTTCTAAAATTAAATGCTTTCTTCATACAGAATTGTTTTGAGCATGTTTAGTCACACAACATAAGTAATTTAGTAATGTTATTATTATTATTATTAGTAATTATTTTTGGCATTTCAGAATCCGTCATCAGTCCAGTACCTGCAGCATTTGGGAGTGTTCCTTACATTGCTCGACCTCACCCAGAACAAGTTAGTCACACAGGTTAGTGTTAACACTTAAGAATTCCCATTTTAGGGGGGGATCTGTTTAGAAGTGTTCAATGCAATGCATTTTGTAAAAAGGGAAAATTATCTGTAATGCAGAATTGGTCATAAGTTGTTCCTTCCATTTCAGCAATCAACATTTTGAATAATTAGCATGCATTATACGTTGTATTGTTGTTTATGGTTTAAATGTGTTTTTTCAGCTTTCCTGGTGAAACTGAGGAAGAGTCAGAGGCAGCCGTTTTCACCTCATGAAAACAATCATCACAAAGAGAGCAATTGAGGCTGAATGTTTTGTTGATGTATCAATGAAGATATTAACATTGCATAGGATTGGTTAAGTTTAGACTTGAAAGTATGACAGTTCAGCTATGATTATAAACTACAATCTTAAGAGGAAAAATAAAGACCAAACAAATGAACTATGAAGCCTTTATTTTAACCCAGAATAAGGAGTAATGCATTTGGTAGGTCATAGATAAAAGGGTGTATCCATCCAGCTGATTTACTGTTAAGGAATGCAACTTTTCAAATGTTTAACAAAAGTGCCCACCCCTAACTGTGCAAAACCTTAGAAGTGCTTAAGCAAATAAATATATAAATAAACATTGTTATGCAGGATACCTCTTTAACAAGGTGATACATCAAACATGTGCACATAGGATAATGGGATTGATACATTGACCAGTTTATCACACAGCTGACACTTCCAAAGATTTGAATAAGACAGATTTGTAAGAAAACAATACATACAAATACAAACAGATAAACATAATTAACAAATGTAAATGAGAAGCCTTTGTGTCCGGACAGCTGAGAGAACTTTTGCCATACATTTCCTTTCCTATTGTGTGAAATGAGACACGTCAATGATGCAAAACCAGTGTTGCATTCAAATGATAATTACATGTACAAATTAAGATACGCTAATCCTCAAGCTCTCATGACTGTGGATACTGGTTTTTATTTAAACCATGTAATAGAGGTAGAGAAATCCATTCACATTCTATAGATGTTATAAAACCACAACATGCTTAATAGAAAGAAAGGTTAGCGCACAGAGAGTGTATCACAAGTTCAGGGACAGGAAAACTGGTTCTGATTGGTTCTTTGGACTACTAATCTACTCCTTGTTGATCCAGTCCATGGATGGGTCGTGTCCTGGTCCAATATCCAACTCTGTTCCTGTCAAGACATTTAAATGGTGTTAGCTCTGACTTAAAAACAAAGTGAACTACTGATATGCAACTTGGAATAAAAAAAGCAAGCTTTGCCAGTTTAAATACACTGCTGAAAAAACCCAAAATCACATATCGGGTTTCGATAAAGGATAAATTAAAGATCAAATCTTAACTGTATATTGTTGAAACCAAAATGACCAACCTGATTGAAGGCTGGATCACACCAAAAAAAGTTAACAATTGAAATCACAAGCTGTTCCAACTTGCATGCATTTTATCATGGCAACTCAATGTGACTCAGTAGTGAGTATGGCCCCCACATGCCTGTAAGAGCTCCCAACAATGTCTTGGCATGCTCCTGATGAGACTGTGGATGGTGTCTTCTGGGATCTCCTTCCAAACCTGGATCAGGGCATCAATGAGCTCCTGGACAGTCTATGGTGATACTTGGTGGCGTCGGATGCACCGATACATAACGTCCAATAGGTTCTCAATTAGATTCAGGTCTGTGGAACTAGTCATCCAAGAACTGCCTACACACTAGCCATGAGGCCAGGGATTGTCCTGCACCAGGAAGAACCCATGGCCACCTGCACCACGGTCCGATGATGGGTCTGATCATTTCATCCCGGTACCTAACCGTTGGCTAGCATGTGGAGGTCTGTGTGACCCTCCAAGGATATGGCTCCACAGACCATCACTGACCCACAGCCAAACCAGTCATGCTGGATGATGTTGCAGGCAGCATGATGTTCACCACGGTGTCTCCAAACTACTTCATGTAGTCACATGTGCTCAGTGTGAACCTGCTCTCACCTCTGAAGAAAACATGGTGCCAATGGCGGACCTGTCAATTCTGGGGTTCTCTGGCAAATCGAGGTCCCTCTAGAGTCTATCGGGCCCTCATGACACTGACAATTTGGTCAGAACCATGCATACTAGCAACCCACTGGAGGTCATTTTCTAGGACTCTGGCAGTGCTCCTCCTGTTCCTCCTCGCACAAAGGAGCCAATACCAGTCTTGCTGCTGGGTTGATGCCCTTCTACGGCCTTGTCCAGCTCTCGTTGTGTAATGGTCTCCTGGTATCTCCTCCATGCTCTTGAGACTGTACTGGGAGACAGCAAACCTTCTTGCAACATTATGTACAGATGTTCCATCCTGGAGGGGCTGGACTGCCTGTGCAACCTAAATGCAGGTCCTGCCTAATGCTACCAGTAGTGACGAGGACACTAGCAAAGCAAAACACAACACTAGAGAAGAATCAGCATGGTGGCTAAGGAGAGAGCAATTGTCTGTGGCCACCACCTGCAAAAACATACCTTTTTTGGGGATGTCTTGCTGTTGCCTCTCCAGTGCACCGGTTGTCACTTTCATTAGCACTAATTCCGTCGACAATGATTTAGAATCACTTATGCTTCCTAACTGGACAGCATGATATATCCTCACCCTATCCCTGAGGTTTACTTGACTTGGTGTTATACTGTAATGATTATGTGTTCATACTAAGCCCTATCCGTTTGCTTCCAAACTAATGCTGAATGAGCTTTAGTTCTCCTGTAACCAAAGCCTGCACTCACTTGGGGCTTCTACTGTGCAGCAGCAGGAGCACTGTTCCTTGGTCTGGGTCTTTCCTCCCGGCTTGCGGGAGGAAAAAGCTGAGGCCCTGGGTGGAGTGGTTTCCAGCGAAAGAGCTGCTGCGAAGTGGAGCTGTGGAGAGAGAGGTGTCAGGGATGGGGAGGATCCGGAAGTAGATGGGGAAAGATCCAGGACAGAGCTCTGGGCACAGAGGGCACAAGGGGCAGGGGAAGCAGATGGCCCTCGGGGAACATGCACTTTCTCCCGATCGTCAACGTAGAGCCGCTGGGCACCACTGTGGTGCTCGGCACGTTTGCGCTGCCAAATGAAGTGGGAGGGTACGATGGCCATCACCTGGAATGGGGCACACACAGCTGGGTAAGGACACAAGCATTAATTAAAACAGATGGCACATTCTTTTTATCGGAAAAAAATACAATGACATTTTATAGCATTCAGCTATAGAAGTTGTGACTGAGCAGCACTGTACCCATCTCAAGTGTTGACAAGAATCTTGACTGACACTACTAGTGATTGAAGTGATTGGTCTGAGGTAGAATTCCACCAGAATCAAGAGCCCGGAACAAGAAAGAAATTATAATACCTAATGCATTGCAATTACATAAAAGGTGGGTATTTAGTTGGCAAATAACCAAAAGCTCAGTGCTAAATGGCTAATCCCAGAACCAGCAAAATAAAGAAAGAAAAGATGTTTTGCCAATGAGGAAGACAAATGTCCTCTTGTTGCTGTTAAACATGATAATATTGTGCTCCTAGTCATACCAATTAAAATAATGTTCAAATATGTATTATGTATCTGTGTACCTCCTCACAGCAGCGACAGCTGACAGCAGCCCTATACTCAATGCGCGCCCAGAGCTTGTCGCGCTGCTTGAGAAAGCGAGGGAAGTGCTTCCTCCAGCTCTTGCCAAGTGCCCACGGGAAGATCTCATACTTGCTTTCTTCTTCGTCCTCCTCCATGGTGTTGGCCAGGTAACTGTGACATGAAGGGTGCCCAATAACAACCAACAAAAAGGGCTTCATTTTAAAAAGGATTGCAGCACTTACAGTCAGGCCTTATAGACAGCTTCAAATGGATCCAATAAAAGTTACTCGGATGAGAAGAGTAGAACACAGAAAACAGCCTGTCAAATACTTGGTTCCAAGTAATCGATTCACAAAATGATCCTGCTGAACTTACAGTGCAATGAAAAAGTTTGATCTGTTGTGCTCGCCGATACTAAATCGAGCCCTCTTGAAGTAGACAAACGTCATGGCTAGGAGGTACTGAAATGCAGTTGATGTCATGGCATTAGTACATATCTGATAAGTGAAATAGCATCTTGAAATATTTGTTTGTGATGTATCTCTATGACCCGGTAAATGAACTTAGTACCCTTGCAAAAACAATGCTTGTTACCTTGTCTGTGACTTTACAACAACAGTCCATCCACAAAAAGTCTTGAATTAAATCATCATCTGTAATGAGTGGAAAATGAAATACTTTAGAGGTATGAATCAGAAATTCTGGGCAAACCTTAATAACAACAAAATTGGTAAAAATAAGCTGAATTCTCTTCATCTACTTGAGCTGACCAAAAAGTCTGAAGAAAGCTGCCATCTCATCTCGTTGAATGACAAGCATCGGGCCACATATCAATTTGTCTTTTGCAGCCTCCACTTGACGCCGGTTGGGTTGACTCTTGCCAGGCGGCCCCTGTGCTTCTTGCAGGTTGGGTCTCTTCAGCCGCAGCCCTCTCTTTATCTGGAGGGTGTGTGCTGTATTGGGTTTGATTCTCACCGTGACAGAGGGAGGTGTTTGACACCAGCTGTGTGTTTGTTTCATCATGCTGATTTGAAGGGATATTTTATGTATGATCAGTAGTGAAATGGTTTCTTAGGTCGTGTTCCTGACCTGTTTCGTGACGAGAGAAAAGTGAGACTACTAAATAATGACGTCAAATCTCCATAGCCTCCGACAGGTACTGTGGTGATGAAGCGAAGTGTAGGGATAGCAGAACCTTACAATTTACTGTCGTTGGTCTACAGAGGAATAAGACATGTCTTACCTTTGCTTAAAAGAGAGAATGGTTTCAGAGTTGAAGAAATATGAAACGTTTCCTCAGATCGTCACAACTCTATTTGTTAGCATTCATTTGCTAGTTTACCAACTTAGCTAACGCGTTACCGAGTTAAATTGTGACACTGATAGAGAAAATACAATACAGTTGTTGTAAATAGTGATACAACTTGGGTAAATGCTAAGCTATTTTAGAAGATTAAAGCTAGCTACATTACTAATGGAAATCAAAAACGGTAAATGCTACAGTAAGAGGTGTCTCCTCGTGCTCTCCCACTCAGCTGGGAAATGGGAGCGCGCTTGAAGACTTTGCTGAAAAGTTTTTGATTTTTATCAGTTGCGCGCATATTATGCTTGTAACCTCAACTGGCGTTTTATAACAAGACTGTAATCAGTATACTCATGTAAACTTCAAGCGTTTTGCTTTCAATAGAAATGCTTGTTTATTTGGTCGATGTATTGTTGTATATTTTCATTCATTATCCTTATTCATGCAAAATCCTAACTATCGGCGATTAGGCAATCACCCACTAGATGGCACTGCAATAATAGACATCTATTCGCTTTGTGTATATTATGTGTCAAAAATAAGTTTATTATTGTTTTTATTAATTTTTGTGTATTTGCCTAGGTATTAATTTTATGATTCTGGAGTATTCTGTGCTCATTTCTCATTCTTATAGAACCTTGTGTGGAACGGTTCACTAAAACACACAGGTAACACACAACGTGTACTGAGAACAAGAATAAAGATCCAGAAACAAGTAAAAGATGAAAGCAAATGTATGAAAATACAATTACTGAGGACTGCATAGGTCAGAGAGTTATTTTAAAGCGCTTGAACAGTGCTGTCTTTACGCTGTTGCTTCAGGGAGATTATTAGATAATATTGTTTTTAAAATCACACCAGCTTTTCACTGCGAAATATAAATAAAATAATTATATAGATATGTTTCTAAAATATAATAAAATGGTTGAGCCGTACCCAACACATTATTAAATACGTGGAACGTTGTTTTTTTCTCGGCCATTTCCAAGGGGGTTCCTAAACCGTATTGCACATTATCAAAGAGGCTTGCTGCTGCGTGGTTGTGGGTAGGCAGACTTCGGGAAGGTTTTGAGACTGTGCGAGAGCCGTCAAGAACAGAAAGGGAGGAGAAAGCATGGCTTTAAACCTTATAATCAACAGCAGCAACCCTCCTTTAGGTATGTGTAGAACGAACATTTGCTAGGTAAAGCTAAAATACAAATTAACATTTGGCTTCACGTCGGTCAGTACACCTAACTGCTCGCTAATGCAATTTGTTAGCTAACGTTAGCATGTCGTCCGTCTGTGATGACAGTTCATTATTACAAAGAAGGTTAAGTAGCTAGAACGGCTTCGATCGTCGTGGCACAATGAAGCTGTCGCCGTGTAGTAATAGGCGCTGTAGTGTTATGTTGGCATCTTATAGCTTTGGGTCCAAAATAACGTAAACTATGTCACATAAGTGGCTTTAGAGTATGTGAAATATGTAAATGTACAAAACTTGCTTCCTGGCTAGGTATAAACAACTTATTCCGTGTGAATTAGTTCAACTATATTTTGCTTGATAGAGTTACAGTGCGTCTCTCAGCCGCCACGGGGCTACTGGCTGATGCAAGCGTCATGAAACAGGCTGAACGAGTTTTCAAATACCTTTTTAAATCTGGATCATTCATCGAGAATAATTTTTCACGACGAAGTTTTATGTATCTACAGTATAAATATATATATATATATATTTGGTTAGGTCCCTGTTAATAAAATCAAATTTTCGGTATCGATTTGTTTTTTGAGACTTGAAGTCACTTTAAATAAGTGTTGATGGGTTATGTTGATAGGTGTTGTTCGTTATAAGCAGTATCATTATTAGCAGCTAAGCTGTTGGCCCCACAAAAGACCTGCGAAAGCAGTGTGGCTTGTCACCCAACAATGTTGTTTGTACTCCAGGTCCTTCATGCATATTGGCTAGATAGGATGCATAATCATAGTAATTGTTATTGTAATTTTACATATTTTCATTAATATGGCTTTAGGTCTAGTAATGTTTGTTTCAATATTAGTATTTCTTTAGGGGTTCATTGATTATTTGTATAACATTTGGGGAATAAACAATGCAGTGTATGCGTTTAGGAAAATGTTTAAATTCTGGATCATTTTGCCCCTTGTGCCTATAATATGCTCTTAGCCCCCTCTGTCTGTGGCATTCTGTTGGCAAGGCTGTTTGACTAGACTAACCAGTGTTGAACAGGCAGTTTTGAATTTTGAATCTTGCTTTGGATTAGAGGCACATGTTGCTGTTATTTCTGTTATCCAATGTAGCTCACTCTAGAGGCTTTGTGCTTGTAGGCCAGGGTTGTGGGTTCAATCTGCTAATTAATTATATAGGCCTGTAGTCATTAGTCAATGATGTGTGTATTGCGAGCTGCTAGAGTGCCCTTATATGTAATAAATATTTGGCTAGTAGGTGTGATATACACATCTTCAAGGGACTGTGCGCACACTTTCTATTTAAGACTGTTTGTCATTGAATACATTGAGTGTTGTGGCAGGTGGGGATGGTTCCAATCACTTTTTGATTCTCTTTTACTCCTGCAGGGGCGCTGTTGGCTGCAGAGCTTGTAAAGGGTAGTGTAACTGTGTCTGTGGAGGATGGGAAAGACAACAAGCTCCACGTCTCGGAGTGAGTACAAAATAATATCTAGCAGTGGTGGCGAGATCCTAAATGTTTCATATAACACTTACTGATAAGCGAAGACTTTATAAATTAATCTCATTTGTTAGTTTTTTTAGGTTTTGCTACTTGCTATAGGTTGAGTATTTTTCAAATGGCTTACGAACAGATTTTTTTAAAGCAATTATCGTGCTGCGTTAAAGTTTATCATCTGTCTGACAAATCAATTGTTTTTCTACTCTTTCTCTCGCCCTCAGGTTGGTGCAGTTCAGCGACGTTAACTCCATTGCACGCTACCTTGCTCGCGTGGCTCCTGCCCTGGGCTTGTATGGCTCCAACATGATGGAACAAACTGAGGTGCGTAGTGAGCACACGTTATCTTTCCCCACGCTCTGCTTCTTTCTAAGACATACACACTGTGGGAATGTCATTACTATTAATGTTCACTGAGTGATAAGTGTTGATTTGCAAATGTGACAGTGAGCCACTGAGCTGTGTATTCCAGGTAAAGGAGGCAGTGAACATGTTCTAGATGCAGGGCTGCCCAACCCTGTTCCTGGAGATCAATTATCGTGTCTGTTTTCTCTCCAACTCTGATTTAGCACACCTCATTCTAATAATTATCGGGATAAAAAGCTTAATCAGGTTAGGCAGGGCAGCCCTGCGTTACTACAAGCTCCAGCTAATTACATGAGTTATTGTGGCCTGTTGGTAACACTCCACACTTTGTGGAGGATGGGCATATCTTTAGTTTTTTGCACCAAAGACACTGTTTCAATTTCTCCCTCTAGCTTTTCTGCTTGTGCCTCTCTGTTATTTATCTATACTGACCTTTTTGCCCAGCAATATGTATCATACTCTCTCATTATATAATTGTCTAAATAAGCCTGAAAATATATTTTGGGAGAGTAATTGTATGACGTTGCACTTTTAATGTACAGTCCTGTGAAAAATGAGGACACCCAGTGTAATATTTAGTTCTTTTGGACAATTACATCTTGGACATTTTTCATCTTATTTGAAACAGTATCTATAGATAAAGTTGATGTAATGTAATGGAACCAAAACCAATGACATATTAACCCTGATATAATTTATTTAACAAAATATGTAATTTCCTACTGAGGGAAGATTTCGGACACCCTATGCCAGTGGTTCTCAACCCATTCCTCTGGGAACCCCAGCCAGTCCGGGTATTTGAACTACCCTTTAGCTAGCACACATAATCCTCAAGCCCTTGATTAGTGCATCTGCTGTGCTTGTTCAGGGTTGCAGCTAAGATGTGGAATGTCTGGGGTTCTCTGAGGAATGGGTTGAGAACCACTGCCCTATGCCCTAATTGCTGGTATTGCCTCCTTTGGCGGAAATAACCTCAAAGGAAAGGGCATCTTTGAAAATAAAGTATTGCTATGCCCATATGTCTTGAAGAACAAATTATTTCATGGGGTGTCTTATTTTTTTTCCAGATGACTGTTTATGATCGTACATTACATGACAAAATGTTGTCTCAAAGTTTTTGAGCAGTTTATCTGTTTATTACTGACAATAGTTTTTTCTTATTAGTGTGCAAACTATCGCACACATTTATTTATTAAGTGGGGAAGCCACTATGGTTTTGTGGATGGTTTCATTTCAAGGTTTAGACAATATTCAAACTTTTGTGGCAAAAAGCATAGCCACACTGGCCAAAGGGTAGCATAGCCACACTGGCCAAAGGGTAGCATAGCCACACTGGCCAAAGGGTAGCATAGCCACACTGGCCAAAGGGTAGCATAGCCACACTGGCCAAAGGGTAGCATAGCCACACTGGCCAAAGGGTAGCATAGCCACACTGGCCAAAGGGTAGCATAGCCACACTGGCCAAAGGG
>JACXGK010004837.1:0-36156 GCA_016801125.1 Novumbra hubbsi
CCCCTTCCCACACACTCCCCCTTCCCACACACTCCCTCTGCATCCCTGAGCTTCCTGCTTGTGCTTCCTAAGTCAGAACACATACCAGAGCAGCAGGCAGTGGTTTAACTCTGTTACACACAAGCCCACAGAAATGCCTTTGATACCTTCATGTGTTCCAGTCCTTCTGCCTCCCGTTCCCCACTCTAAGTAAACACCGCAGCCAGAGGGAAATATGCTGTGCACACACACACACACACACAAGTGAATGGAATTTCATAAATGGCCATATTGGTAGACCTCTTGTTAGTTAATTGGGAATTGGAATAAACATCAAACATTCAAATGATATCCACATGAATAGTGGATGTCCACAAGGGCACATCAATAATTCAGCTTTTCTTGTTGACAGTCACCTCAGCAGTAATAATAGGATGCAGTGTGACGCCACAGTGATCCTAGCAGTCTGACCTGGGCCTCGCTCCAGTACCCATGCTCTTCTGGGACTCTTATCTGTGGGCTGAGGGAGATCTGACTTGCGGTCTTTCCCCTTTAAACCGCTTTGCAAATACATTCTGGGAAATTGGACACTGGACCGTTAAAGTCAAAGCTAACTGCCAAAATAAAGGAAACTCAGACATAAAATGTCTTAAGAGGGCATTGGACAACAGCAAGCCACCCAAACAGCTTCAACAGGCATTGGCATACAATTAAAGTGTCTGGTGGGATGTGACAAGTCTTCCACCAGGAAAGTCCATAGTTTTATGTTGTTGAGGGTGGTGGCAATGTACTAAAATCTCCCTTAGGTTGTCATCTGGGTTGAGATCTGAGAGTTAGGTTAGCCAAAGCTCCTGCAAGAATAATTTAAAACCCGTTTGTACAAGGCCATAGTGTCTCCAGACCCCCGGTATCAGTCCTTAGTTGTTCAATAGATGTGCCAGCAGTCTAGGATCAGTCTGTCCGGGCTTTGTCCCAAATGTTTAGGTAGCATTAGTTTGTGACAGAACAGTCTGAATTAAATGCTGAAACATGGCCCAGGATTACCTGGCCTGACATGTCCTAGCTGTCCTTGTTGAAAGTCTTCCTGGTTGTTTTGCTGATCTCGTTGCTGCCTATTGATTCCTGTGGTCACTCCCAATAACCTGCCATTTTGTCCCTGTCCACCAGGTTGATCGTGTCCACCAGGCTGACCTTGTCCACCAGGTTGTCCCTGTCGACCATGTTGTGCAGCTGATCTAAAGACTCTGGACACACTGACTCGCTGGTCATCTGAACAAGCAAGATCACCCAAAAAGATCACGCCACTATGCATCAAATCTTGTTGTTGCTTGGACTTTGATGTTTCAGGCTGGGTGTCGGAAAAAGCACTTTGCAACAACTGCTGATGTAAAAAGGGCTTCAAAAAATAAATGTGATTGATTGAAGGATTTCACTTTGAGATTTTCACTGGACAGTTCCTTTAATAACCACTACTGTGTGAAAGGATGTGGTTTAAATGGAGCATGTATCCCTCAAGTGTTTCCTTCATTTTGTGGGTTAACACGTTACTATATTTTGGTCCCTTCTTGTACATTTAATGTCTAGGCAGAAAAATGCAAAGCAGGGCCCCATAGCATATTAAATGCAGGATGAAATGAACAGAAAATCGGAAGTTGAAATGTGGACACAGGCCTTTTACTTTTTATCTCTCCTAAACAGCCTGGAAAAGGTAATGGATTCCAAACCTCCTTCCTTTCTCCCATTCAATCTTCATCTGCCTGGTCTCGCTTGCATCCCCCCCCCACCCCACCCCCCACCACACACACACACTACTCTCAAAGGAGGTAAAGCTTCCTCTGTATATGAAGCAGACCGCTCTGTTCTCCATTAGCCCATTAGAATTCACAGCAACATTCAGCCTTTTAAAGCTCTGCACTTTTATTATGAAGATTAGAATCAGCATTATATCTAATGCTAAAGCAATCTCCCCCTTCCTGATTGCCCCTGGCCGGGGGGCATTATGCTCCTCGGGGCCTAGCGGACTGACGGGAATGTTATCACCGTGAGCGTTATGGCAACCGCAATCAATTATGACGTGTGCCGTTTGTCTTGCCGTTTTTATTTGGCGCTCCGTGTTTATGGAACCACTTCAGACATCATCTGCCCGTGGGGCCTGTAAACACGTTGCTACTCCTAAATCATGTTGGATTACTCAACAAGCTGGTGCATTCTTTTTTAACAGAGGACCCAAAACCAAAAGTTGAGAATCCTCTAAAAGAGACCAACCTCCTGAGGTCCCACGTCAACTTCCAAGCGAGAAGATAAGCTGAAGATCTGCCCATGTACAACTAACAGTCCCTCTCTGCATAGTACAAGTGTCTCCCACAACAAATAGCCACTATGGGACAGATGTGGACATTCAGTCTCATAGTCCATTTTCAGGTCATAACTCAAGCTCAACTAGAAACCAAAGAAAAACCTTGGCCAATACTCATCCTTAAGAGTAGCCACAGACCAGGACGAACAACAGCCTCATTTCCAACTTCAGTTTAAATAATGATCTTCATCACTAAACACGTTCACATCAGCAAGCATCTCAAGACCCGAGTAATTGTACGGAGGTGTGGTCGCAGATCAGTCGTGTGTGTGTGGTGTGTCTAAGAGGGAGTTAATATGGGTCAGAGTAAATTAGTGTGTTAATATGGGTCAGACTAAATGAGAGTTAGAGAGTTATATCCTCTGGCAACCGAGCTTCCAAGGTTTATAACTGCTGATGGAGAGAGGCTCTCAAATGGACTCCTGCCCTGGCAAGGCTTCAGTTTAACCAGCGGGGGGAGCAGTGGAGACGTGAGGAGGAGAAGGAAGAGCATGGCAGCTCCTCCAGCCCCTGGCATCAGCTTGTCAAGTGTCTCCTGAGATGGTTGGCTGCGTGTGACAGCTCCCCAGGCCTGGCGCCATGGGCGGGTATTAAGGGGTCTGCCCAACCGCACCTCCCTTCCTAACCAAATGAAATATTTAAGGATTCACCATTTATTTGATGAGACACACGCAGACAGAGAAACACATCAAAGGTAAAGCATCTGAGCGAGCAGAACAGCGCCCAAGCCTGGGTTTTTGTAAGCCCATGAATCTGATACCATCTGGTCAGAAATCAGAGGAACGTTTGTGGCTAAACACTGCAACAGGGCCAAGCTGCTTTGACCAACATGTGAAGGTAAGCGTTTTTTAATATAATATTAATATAAATATTTTTTGTACAATCATGACAAGTTGTGCACTAAAAAAAGCGGTTTTACAATTGACATGTCATTACTAATAACGGCAATAAAAAGTTTAAATAATAATAACTAGAAATTATCATGCCCCACTATGGAAATCAAATGGCCGTCCAACTGATTGGTTCTAGCGCCGGGCCTGCAGCTGTTCAGTTCTATGACAGGAGGTCACTCAAGCTTGTCAAAAGGAATCATGGGATATTCTGGCCCATTTGACATTTGGTTGAGGAAGCCTTTTGGTCACCAACAGTGTGGGTGTGCGTGTGCACATGTATGCATGTGTGTACTGCATGTTGAATGGTTAGGGGCTTGTTTGAGGAGGTTTACTCGAACAGATGAAAAAGAGAAGAAAAAAAGAAAAAAGTAAGGCAGATGAAAATGTAATGACCTACATAAAACATAGTACAGACACAGTGAGAGGAGCTGGATACACAACCAGCACCATCACACACAACATGGGGCTTGATGGGAAATGATGAGGTTGTTCCTTCTCTGTGGGAGAGAGAAGAGAGGGGATATTAATACACTCCAGTGGGGGGAGGGGAGGCTTGACGACAACTGTGTTCCTGGTGCCAAGCTGCCTTGGCGACCCCGAGAGTGACAGGACGTAGGGAGTGAGAGGAGGATCTGGCCAGCTGTGTGTGTCATTGTGTGTGTGTGTGTCAGTGTGTCTGTCAGTGTGATCCATCTCTTCAACGGTCTTTATAATAGGGTTTTCTTGTGCCCTCTATACTTGTATCTATAACTGCACTTTAAATTTAGAAAGCGTTTCATGTAAATCTCAATGTGTATGTTATTGACAGCTCCAATGTGAGTTTGTTGTCTGACAGAGTGAGTTTGTAACCCCCCCCCATCATCTCTGCCTCCATGGCCATGTGGCAAAGGTCACTTTCTGCTTGTGATTCTACAGTAGCTAGCATGGCAGAGGCCACTTCGACAACACTAATCCTTGCCTGTGTGATCGAGTGGGTGGTCAACGGCCATGATTAGGGACTATAGTGCTGAATCTGTAACACAGCCCAGCAGAGAGGGAGTTTAGCTAATGAAGACACATGGACGGCATGTTTTGCCACATATCAGCGCTATATTGCTGTATTGATCAAGGTGTATTTTCACAGAGTGGTATGTTTGTCAACTAACTAAACTTGTCAATCAGCTATCAGAGAAAGATGCAAAGGGTCTCTGGTAGCAACAAAACCATAAATTATCATTAGGGCTGGGAATTGCGAGGGACCTCCCAATATGATATTATCATAATACTTAGGTGCCAATACAAAATGTTTTAGGATTTTTATGATTCTACGTATTGAGATTTATTATTGCAATTTTTCAAATAACCATTTGCAAAAACTTCAATCATACTTACAAAGACCAATTCTGCCCATAAAGTTTGAATAATACAATAAAACCATGAGTCTATTTTTGTACAAGACAACTTACATACAGCGTGAGACATGTCTAGATATTTCTTCTCTGCAAGGTCGTTGAATCCAAAGTGTTTCCATATCTTTGATTAAAAAGTGCGCAGTTGGAAAGGGGTGATGTTTAGTAATGGAAATAGATTTCTAAAACTGATATCGCATTCTAGAATGCTGCGTTCATTCCGTGTTCCTACCACCATTGTGCCATTTTACTAGAATAAAAATAATATATCCTCTTAACTGCTTGAAAGTCCAAAACAAAATCGATTGTTGGAGACAGAGAATCGATTTCAAGATTGTCCAAAATAATATTGCAATACTACACCGTATTGATTTTTCCTCCATCCCTAAATCATGTCCGGTGCAAAGCACAAGTAAAAAAACATGTCTTTTATAATAAGTAACTAATAGTACAGTTGTATTGAACAAAACTTGGCAGTCATGAAGAGAGCAACCCCCCTCAGATTTAAAACACCACCTTTAATGGAAGGTGATGGTATGGTATTAAATTGACAATGGCTCCCCTACAGACTCCATCTGACCTTCCAAAGAGCTTTGGGGGTCAACTCCAGAGTGACAGCAGTCAGAGAGAGGGAAAGTCAAGGAGAGAGGGCGTCCGTCTTGTAATAAATAAACGATTGATGGAGCACTGACAGGGTTGCTGGCTAGTTCTCTGTGTTTATCAATAAGACTGACACAGGAGATCTCAAACCCCAGCCTGAAGCAATCTGTTATTGGGAAGAAAGGCAGAGAAACCGTTCTGAACCTGACATCCTTTTTCCTATCTCACACTCTGTAGTCTCAAAAACACAACTTGCACCAAAATGAACAAGAAAAATTAGATGGGTGACAAGCAACATGGTTAATAATGTATGAAATGCTGATGTATAAAGCCCTTTATGTAATGGTAATCAATGACTCATTACTTTTTCTGTTTGAAAGTGTTTCCGTGATTAGGCTCCTTCCTTTACACTAAGGGATTCTGTAAATAGGGCAGGGATTATTGAAAGATGGCATCTACATTAACAGCATTCACAGACTTGCCCAAAAGTATGGGCACACTGGAACTTTATTAAATGCATCCCCCATTTTTCAAGAAAATAAAAATATATTATCGTATTCCCAAAATAATTTATTTGGATTTTAGTTGACAAAAACACCAAAATCTGAATAATTTACTTAATAATAGCTGATTCTACCAAGAAATCTTAAAATTGCTAAATTATTGGCACTTCCTAAAAATTATTTTTAAATAAGATTATGGGCAAGTGATTCTCCTTAACTTCGGAATTGAAGGTGGATCTGTAATGAGTGGATTCAAAACAGACCACTCCACTGAGACTGCTCTCTTCTATTTAACAGAAGCTCTTCACACTGCCCTAACACTTTCTACTCTGTTCTCGTCCTCCTTGATCTATCTGGTGCCTTTGACACATCGCATCCCACTTTCCACCCTCTCCGATTTGGGCATCTCATGTTCTGCTGTACTCTTTCCTATCACTGCTATGCAGATGACACTCAGCTTTTGTCTCCTTTTCCCCTTCCGAGACCCAGGTGACAACACGCATCTCTGCCTGCCTAGCCAACAACTCTGCTAAGATGCAGGCACACTACCTCAAGCTTGATCTCAACAAAACTGAGCTGCTCTTCATTCGCTGGAAGGCTTGCTGCACCAGGACATGTCTATCATGGTTGGAACTGCACAGTGTCTTCCTCCCAGAGTGCAAAGAACCTTGGCGTGACCCCAGACAACCCACTGTAATTCTATGCTAATATCAAGACAGCGACATGTTCCTGCAGGTTCATGGTCTACATCATCTGGAAAGAAGGACTTTACAGTCCTTGTGATCACACATCTGGATAATTGCATCTCTCCCTTGGTGGGGCTCACAGCACATGCAACCAAACCACCTCAAGTCATTAAAATGTACAACTAATGTAAAACTTTAAAAAAAATCTAAACCTGCAATATGAAAATCCAAATCAGTCACTTGTGTGTAATGCAATGAGCATACATAAATCAAAGGGAAAAATAGGGAATTGTCTGAGGGACGTCAGACAAGATTGTAGCAATGTATGGACAATCAAGGCTACAAGTACTAGCACAGTTGATGTTCCTGTTTCTGCCAAAAGCAATGTCATCGGAAGTTTAAAGCCCATGCTGGTTGGCTGGGTAACACTCTTGCACTGTTAACATATATATTTCAGCATGCAGATATATAATATGTCACAAAGCTAAGGGCAATATCACTGGGACACCAATGCCATTGAAATAAGACTCCTAGCATGACATACTGGCTTTCATGATGCAACCCATTTATCCACCTTAGCAGACCAGATTTATACGGTTTAAAGCATTAAAGTATATTCTGGCTGCTACAGGCAGCCTCCTAGACTACCATTCATCCTCATCCGCTTGGCAGATTATAACGAATACCGGGATGAACTCAGAATGTACCCCTAGGCAAACTGAACACAAGCCCTCTAATGAGAACCACTGAACTGGACTGTGACTGTGGACAGGGTAGACAGGACATAGATGGTTAGCTTACCTTGTGCCAGCATGCTGAACTCCAGGAAGAGGGCAATGTGATAGAGCTCCATGGCTTCCTCAGTGCGTGTGTTGGCACCTCCCCTGCCGCCGGCCACCAAGACCTGAACCTCCCCCAAGCTCCCCGTCGAGGGGCTTCCCCTTAGCACCAGGCCCAGGTCCACCGCATCGGTGTACATGCAGTGCAGGATGACCCGGACATACTTCCGCGGGATGATGGACTCGTCCAGCACGATGCGAGTGGGTGTCTGTAGCGTGCGCTCAGTCATCTCCTCCCCCGTGCGGATGCGCCGCTGCAGAAGGTTCCGGAAAAAGGGAGAACGGGCCGAGAGCACGGCTTTGTGGGCCCGGAGGTCCTCGTCTGGGGAACCCAGCCCCCCGCCGCCACCTCCCCCCCCGGTGGCCACTCCCCCTCCGGCTCCGTCTGTGCTGTAGGCCTCCACCAGCTCCGCATCCGTGGAGAAGCTAAGCAGGGCGTCGTGGTAACACATGTAGTCAAACAGCCCTCTCATGTCAGCCTCGAGGGAGTTGGGCGTACCAAACTCCTTGCTGAGCTGCACCAGCACCTCCACGTTCTGCAGCCGGGAGTCCTCTGACCCGCCGACCCCAAACTCCCCGGTGTACAGGTAATGCAGAAGGGCAGAGAACATGGGCACGTCGATGCCCGCTGTCTCGATGTCCATGAGGACCTCGGCGCCGTACCCCGGGGACGAGGAGAGCAGGGTCTGGAAGAAGGGGCAGCGGGCAGCCAGCACGGCGCGGTGGGCCGGGAAACAGGCGTCCTGGAAGAGGAGGTCCACGTCGGTGCAGTACTTGTGCTGATAGAGGGCCGCCAGGTCACGCTGCAGGCTGGGCGCCTCGGCTCGCGCCAGGCTGGCATGGAAGCTCAGCTCTTTAAGAGAGGCCGTGCCCTCGTACTCCTCTGCCAGGGCGTTGGCGTCGCGCACATCCCACCCCGAGAGGAGCTCCCTCATCTGGCGGGCGTGGTCAGCGGAGCGGCTGGACTTCCGGCGCTTGATGAACCTCCTCTTGAGGGTGGCCAGCCCCAAGCTCTTCTTCTTCCTGTCCTGGGGCTTGTCGTGGCCCTGATCCAGGCAGTACAGCTTAGACTCCCAGCCATAGCCTTGCTGAGAGTAGGACGATGTCCCTGCAACACAACCCAGTGCAGCTGCTTTGAATGTTGTGCAGGTTTTTGTTATGAAGAAATGCTTTTAAGACTGTATTCATAGTCAATAGTCAATTTCTCTGGTTTGTTTTCCAGACCCCAGTCTGAATGCATAACCTTAGGAAACGCTATCTGGCTTTTCTCTTTGCCGTGTCATTTGACCTGCTTGTGCAGTCATCCTAGCACCCCCACGACTGGCTCGCCACTCTCCTAACCAAGAGCTTTATAGTCGATTCACAGGAAATATAACTTTCGGTGTGAAGAAACAGGCTATAATCATGAAAATGCCATCATGTGTGAACAAAAGAATCAACGGTTCCATATGGTAATGAAAAGTACTTTATTAAACGTTTAAATCAACGTGTAAATCTCCTCCTCTGTAGTCTTACACAATGCACTTGTCCAACCATCCACTAATCTACAACTATCTGATTCTTGTATTGGAGCAACTCTGTCTCGGAATTAACATAACATAATAAACGTAGATCTTGGATTAAGTCACACTACAGAATAGCAGTTGTACAACATGTTACCAACCGGCAAGACAGATGATATGTGAAGAATCCCAGATAGGCATACCAAATGTAGCGTATTGTACTTTGTGTCCCAGATATATGTACACTAGCATGTGTCTTTTCTATGAAACAAACATGGTGAGAGGCAGGACTGAAAAATAAAAGAGGTCTCCCTCTGCCCTTCCTTCCCTGAGCATCCATCACAGTGACCCACATAGTAGTCATTCTAATACTGTGAATCATCCCATGTCTACGCCTGCACAGCCAGGACTTCAGCTTAAAACCAACAAACCTTAGAATTGCTAAGAACATCTGGTTATTTTGCAATCTACAGGGCTTGAACCAAATGAAATCCCTCTGAGCTGGGACCAGTATTGAGAACTATAGTCAAGCAAACATGTAATAGGAACCTTTTCATAAAAGACTAGCTATCAGTTTTAAACAGACTTGGTATCCATTTTGTCCAAAACATCTCCAAAGGCCTTGAAAATCTAAATTAATTCAATACCAGCCACTTATAACCTGGCATCGATAAGAACTGGCCCTTTAGTGACATTTAACGAATGAGGTATTGATGCTTGGAGGCTGAAATGGGAATTAACATAGAGGCAGCGGTGGATGATTGAGCAGTTTCTCTGCGAGAGCCGCCAGAGAAAATAAAACTAATGGAATGCAACTTGAACACTTCCAGGCCAGAACACCAGTAACAGAACAACTATAATCTCATACATCAGAAAAAAAACCTCTTTCTGACAGAACTCTGCTTGTAAAAACTAGCGCCTAAATCGGTTGATGATTGAAATGATACACTCAAACCGGAAAGGTAAACTCCAACCACACTCCACAATGACTTGCAAATTCCTCATGCACAAGATTTTAAGCATATCTTCTATCTTTGTTCAGATCCTTGCCATGAAAGCTGGCTGAGGACACCAATGGCTCACACATGTCCCACTGAGGACCCTAAAGATAAACACATTACTATGATAAGCACCACTAAAAGGAATACTTCAACCAAATGACATACCGGTTACCTTGCCTGTAAACAGTCCGTGAAGGTTCGACAGCGATCCATGCTTTGGTTTAGTTTCCCTGTCATGATTTCCAAATGCTCAAAGGTTTAACCCAGACTGCTATTATTAGCAGGCAGGTATTTGATGAATGGTGTAGCTGAGTGATAAAAAAGTATTCTAATCCTAAATCTTTTACTTTCACTTAAAATAAAACCATTTTAAATGAAAGGAGAACGCTGCTTGACGTCTGCCTGGAATGCCATGATCTGCACCAGGAAGTAGCACAGTCATACAGTGGGGCAAAAAAGTATTTAGTCCGCCACCAATTGTGCAAGTTCTCCCACTGAAAAAGATGAGAGAGGCCTGTAATTTTCATCACACGTACACTTCAACTATGACAGACAAAATGAGAAAAGAAATCCAGAAAATCACATTGTAGGATTCTTTATGAATTTATTTGCAAATTATGGTGGAAAATAAGTATTTGGTCAATAACAAAAGTTTTCATTTTGTCTGTCATAGTTGAAGTGTACATATGATGAAAATTACAAGCCTCTCATCTTTTTCAGTGGGAGAACTTACACAATTGGTGGCTGACTAAATACTTTTTTGCCCCACTGTGTATGGGTTCATATTACCAGGTAGGTCTTTCACATATTGCATTTGGTAAATTATTAGCTGGATAACTTTTTGCTAGTTAGCAACATATTGAAGACATGGATCTCCCACTCCTAAATTATGCTGCTATAGGTGGGCTGGATTTTGCTGTTGACTAGTCCGCTTCCTGTTGTTGGCTCAGGAAAGTGAAATATGGGCATGGCTTTTTCATATAACAATATCACATTTGCATAACCAGAGGCGATGGATGACAGATCATTTGGATCCTATATGATGCGTTTGGGCCAGACCTGGCCCAGCCCAATTCAACCTCCGGGGGAACCAGGAATTTGTTCCACAAACACCACTATCTCATGATGCTGATACGTTTTAAATATGAATATTTAAATAATCTAGTTGGTTGGTGGCCAAATGTTTGTTTGTAATATCTGTATGAAAACCAATTGGAGACAACTGCTCAAACAGTGCAACAGAAATTGTCCATAAACTTAACAAATGTGTTTTTTATTCTACCGATCCCTTTAAGAACTTACCTATGAAGGTCTGCTGGGTCTGTGTGTTTCCCCCTATACGAGGAGAGCAGGAGTGTGGGTAGCTGGATGCATTGGCACCCATCGTCACTCTTCTTCACTTGCTGTTTGGGGACCTCCCCTCCTTCATGGTCATTCTGCCCAGATGAAGCACTTCCTTAGCCGTGGACTCTCTCTCTTCGGGCCGGGTAATGTGAAGCCACCTTAGACACCCAAGCCCTGCCTGCCATGCCTGGTGGGGGCAGAGAAGGGAGGATGCAGGGAGGTTAGCCAAGGAGTGATATGCTGGTTTTGAGCAATTCTGTTACGGACTAACATGTCATCAGGATTAAGGCCTGATGAGATTGGTATGCTTGAATTGGAACCATCCGACCTGGCAAGAGGGGGTAGGAATCTGTTCCTTTGACTGGTCTCCATGATTAAATAAATAAGAAAATCATTTATATTTGGGGATAGAAAGAAGCATGTCCATGCAAACATGTATCTTGTATGACACTCCATGTGAGCTACAGTGCAAAAGCTATATAAAGAACAAAAACGAACACTGATCTAATTAAGGCATTGAGTGCATGTGTGATATATGGGCAATATACCACGTCAAATAAATGTTTTAGGCACCATATGGAACTGTGGAATATTGGCAATATACTACAAACCCCTGAAGAGGCCTTACTGAAGGGCAGACTTTAAGGTGTGTTTTTAAATACACGTATTAACACTCTGTCAGAGTAAATCATAAATCAATGCAAACTAAGACGATTTGGCATGTTTTGCATGAACACGCATACATACGTTTTATTAACATACTTGAAGCACCTTACAATTCTCCCTTACACTTCCACAGGAGTTGACACAAACCTTCTTATCACAAAACCAAGACGGTGAATCATTTAGGAGATTGGATTAAATTAAATAAAAAATCAGATTGTAAAATGTAATTATATAAAATCACAAGGATACAAAAAGAGTGCAGTTCCAAAAGCTTTTTTAATATTAAGTTTAGGGTGAAATTAGACTATGGAGGACATGGGGTTTGAACAATTGAAACAGAATACAAGCAATTGTTACAGGGAAAATAAGAAAATAACTACTTTCACCAATGTCATTGTCCATAATTTTATGACGGGCAGGGTCTCAAGGGCATTAGGCAAAACAGAAGAAATTCTTTAATTGAGAGAATTGTCTATGCTTGGGATTTCATCAAAAAAAAACAAAATAGATTTTGGTTAAGTTCATGTTCCTAAATACGAGTTTTACAAGCAGATTACTTGTTTCATACGCACAAGGGCAGTGTGTGCATCATGAAGGGATAAGCTGCTTTTCTGCTTTATAAATACAAGCCATAACCAACAGCGTTACTCCCAACCCTTGCGTTTGGTTGTCTTAAATATCCATTACTAACAGCGTTACTCCCAACCATTGAGTTTGGTTGTCTTAAATATCCATGCCAGCACCACCTGAAATTAGCACTTTTTTTCTCGTGACCCAAATTCTTGCTGACACTGTTTGGGAAATGTTGCCAGAGTTTTTTGTAATTGTTATAGTGATAATGAAAGTTCACAGAAGGAACATGTAAAATATACATACAAAACCATAATTGCATGTCTGCAATTATGTGTGCTGCAATGAGAAACAAACTAGTTGTCCAAAACCCTTGCTTTGTACTCCGCTATTATATTTCACGGTAAACGTGTCTTTCTTATTCTGTCATCAAGACTAGTTGGTGTAATACAGTTGGCACAGCATGGTGCTTGCAACGCCTAGGTTGTGGGTTCAATTCCCAGGTCACTATGAAAATGTGTTCACATTGGATAAGCCAGGGTCTGCTAAATGACATATTTGTAAATAAAAAAGTGTAAAAACAGTATTTTTCTCGTTAATGTCACATCTCCCAACTTTTCTTTTTAGTCCATTGAGGACTGGCTTTGATTTTGATGTTCACGTTTCACTAGTGTGGAGACAGTACAAGAGTAGAATACATTGAAGTTTATTAAATTACACACAAGCACAGACTGGAGCTCATTAAAATAACACTGAAATGTGCAACCGTGGATATTGCATATTTCTACTAAACATTTAGTATACGTCAAGAGAATAACATGATGATGCACTTCTGTGCAGTACACACGGCATGCGGTTTCTGCAGTTTTGTTAACTAATGTAAAACCACTTGATGTATTCTAGCTCAAAAAACACCACAGGATTTTTATTTCTGAAGATTATTTCTTAATTCAAATAAAATGTGGCTAAATGTGTTACCAAACCTCACATCCACAGTTTTATTAAATGGGTTTTCAAAAAGAAAAAGGTTAATGTTCGGCATAGTCCGTAAAGGAAGCCTCTGAGTCTTAAACAAACTCTGTCTATGGAGCCCAAATAAAATACTATTGCTTTTATTTTTACAGGAGATGAATGATCAAATTGCATGCTGGGGAACATTAGGTAGACCAGATTGGAAATTTAGGAATTAACAGCCACATTTTAACAAGTACCATTGTGTCGTTACTGACCACACGTTAAATGTCCCATTCAAAACACAGGACCCTACGCAAGGCAAGGTCCCCATTATCTGCACTGGGGCATTGGGATTAGATATGTAGACTAAAGGGACACGTGCCCCTAAACGGCCCGCCAACACCCTTTTGAGCAGCATCCGGTCTCTCATCCAGGAACTGATAGGGACTGACAGTTCTTAGCTTCAGATGCAAGCCAGTAGCAGTATGGTTTATTAAACTATACCCTGGAAACATCTTATTACATTAGGAGTATTCCTTGGAAAGGCAAAACCTAAACTAAAGTCAGTAATTTCCAAAGGAAACCACGTTCATAATTATAATAATTATGCATGTTGATGTTCCGGCTTTAATATAAAAAATTGAGGAGGAAATTGCATGAACTGGCAAAGACTTAAGAAAATGTATTAAAAATGCATAGAATTTTGAAAGTGCTCACAGAGCTTGTTTCTACACTCATACAGTAGCTGTCCTCCAGTTTTAGTTATGAGGTAACGTGATATAGCAGGCACATCAGAAATGCTGGAGTGCTATCCTAACATCTGGTTTTCAAAAGAAAAGGAAGTTAGTTGAAGGTTCTTTATCCCTGTAAACCAGAACCGTACGTTTTCCAGTGACCACACTGACTATGGTTATTAGAGATATTAATGAAGCACAACAGACCAAATGATTGTGTCTTCGAGTTTCTTTTTGCATCTTCTACATTCTTGTTTATATTTGCAGTGACTAAGTAAGGCAATGTGACACCCATGAATAATCGTTTTTTTTGGGGGGGGGGGGTCTCCTTAACTTCCTATGTAACATTCAACATGTTTATATGGTCTATAATTGGTTTATTTTTTACATTATTACCCTTTTACAGAATTTGACAAAATTGTCAGGAGTGGCGATCCTGCCAAAACCCGGACCTTGTTATATGATTGTCTAAAAAAACATTTGCTGCCCCAAGCAAAAGCAAACATAGTTATATCAGCCAATTCACCTAATCTACTTGTGCGTTGCTTGAACCGACTGGTTCCAAACAACAATCAACACAAGCAAGCTTTTACATTAGGGCAGTGTTAAACGTTTTTTGAAGGGACACCATTTTTTCCCCTTAGAAATTGGAGGTGAAACAACTGTGTGTTCTCCATGCCCATGTTTCATTGACAACAACCCAGTTGCACTAAAATGATTCCACAATGACAAACTGTACCATTAGGCATTTGTTTGTGTAAACATCAGCTCCAGGGATTTTCCTGCATATACAAACCAAAGGCGGCTGCCATCCCAAAATCTCACACTGCCCTTGTGTTGGCATGGTAAAAGTATTTTGCACTCATGGGCTAAACACCCTAACAGGGAAATACTGCAGCAAATGTAACCGTTCATACTGGCAGTGTTCCAGCTTTATTGGAAACGGGGTTGTATATCACAGAGGGGCGTTTGGTGGAGAGCACGGGAGCGGTTTATTACAATTCATTTTACCAACCTTTGCCTAATCTCGAGCCAGGAAAAACCCTGAGCTCTTGGCTAGCAAACTAAATCAGCGGTTTATTAAAATACATTTTACCCACAAATTGCCCTAAAGTAGCCTCATCAAGCAGTAGACTTTCTTGCAAAAATAACTATGATAGTCTATGAAAAATACAATAGCAAGAAAGTCTAGTGCAACCATCTTTCCTCTATGAACAGCCTGTCACTAGACAGCAATTGGCAGTGCAGTCAAGTTAATTTCGGACCAGTAGTCCGGAGCCTGAGGAAATAAGGAGTCTTTCATAATGGAAACAGCATGGAAGATGGGAGCCATTGCTAGGAAAGAGACACCATGGAAATAAGGAGGAGCCTTTCATTCACCCGTGTCACCGTAATTCAACATGACATCAATTCCAATTGACTGTATGACCATAACGATAGAAAAAGATTAAAAGTGGCATCCATATTTGAATCCTGGTCAATTAGCTCATTTGTAAAATTTTGTTGGTTGAAGCATTTGCTTTTAGACAGTGTTCCATTCCAAGACATTTCAAGTGCTCAAGCAACGTGGATGTTCTTATGGTAAAAAAATGAATCAGATGTACACAGCCAAGACTGCAATGTATAGTTATCATTATTTTCTCATAGAAATACATCTGCACTGTTGATTCTTTCAGGCAAATTTGGGGATCTTGTGTAGATCCGCTGCTAATTCCATGTTCAGAATTGTTTCACGTAAAGTACATGAGATTGTTGTGCAAACAGAATTGCCAGGGGCGACTTAATCTTTTAATTATTCCCAAATATTGCTGCACTAATTTATTTTCATTATTACTATTATTTTGTCAGGTAAGTATGACTCAGAAGCCATTCTCTGTTTCAGCAACAACCTGTTATTAGGTTTATTAGTCTTGCTCAGGGTCAAAAGAGTCTCTGGATTTCAATCCAAATGTATGTTAAAGACATGCTCTCACCACTACACTTAGATCAGCATCAACAGTAACGTCAGCATGAGTACAGGTCACATGTGCATAAAGGAGTCAATGGTGATGTTTGGGATGCTTGACCCGTTAACAGTTCTAGTCAAAGCAGGTTCAAAACGATCAGCTGAAACCTGTTTATACCATGCCCAGATAGTCAGTTTTATCAAATGGTGAGTTTCATACAAAAACACATGCTTGGATCTGTTAAAAACAGGAAATATAACCAATCAACATGTCATTAACATAAACATAGATAATGACAAACTCTAGTTGGAGAAAAAGACAAATCATTTTAGTTACCTAGTAGGCAATCAGCACAGCACATCATTCGCACTACAGGGAATAGTGCTACATATAGGCAACATGGTGTATTTAGCCGTATGTATATCTAAGAGAACACTTAAATCACACATTTTGATGAACCAAATGCACCGATACATAACGTCCCAGAGATTCTTCATTGGATTCAGGTCTGTGGAACATGAGGGCCAGTCAATGGCATCAACGAGCTAGCATGTAGAGGTCTGTGGAACATGAGGGCCAGTCAATGGCATCAACGAGCTAGCATGTAGAGGTCTGTGGAACATGAGGGCCAGTCAATGGCATCAACGAGCTAGCATGTAGAGGTCTGTGGAACATGAGGGCCAGTCAATGGCATCAACGAGCTAGCATGTGGAGGTCTGTGGAACATGAGGGCCAGTCAATGGCATCAACGAGCTAGCATGTGGAGGTCTGTGGGACATGAGGGCCAGTCAATGGCATCAACGAGCTAGCATGTGGAGGTCTGTGGAACATGAGGGCCAGTCAATGGCATTAAAAAGCTAGCATGTGGAGGTCTGTGCGACCCGCCAAGGATATGCCTCACCAGACCATCACTGACCCACCGCCAGACCTGTCATGCTGGATGATGTTGCAGGAGCATAACGTTCACCACGGCGTCTCCAGACTCGTTCACGTCTGACAGTTGCGCTCAGTGTGAACCTGCATTGGGGAAGAGAACGGGGCTTCATTGGTGGACCTGCCAATTCTGGCGTTCCCCAGAACTTCATCCATTGGTGGATCTGCCAATGCTGGTGTTCCCCAGAACTTCATCCAATGGTGGACCTGCCAATGCTGGTGTTCCCCAGAACTTCATCCAATGGTGGACCTGCCAATCTGGCCTTAATGTTTTTGCAGCATAAACTTCCTAATCAGTAACAGAACGTCTCGTATTTTCGCTAAAGGCCAGAAGAAGAAAGAAATTCAACAATGTATCGTAATGTATTCTGTAAGTCAAAGGGACATCCTCACAGGAGCATGTAACAAACTGCTTTGCTCTGGTCCCTTCGACCAATCAGTTAAGCAGGGTATCCGCTCATTCTGCATATTACAGCCTCTGTTAAGACAGCTACCAGGAACAACCACAACAGACCATGAAAAAAAGCAGACTGATAAAACTAAAAAGATGGGCGTGAAATGTGGTTGTAGTTTCAACAAAGCTTATGGAAACTAGTGATCCCTTGTGTTAAGCTGTGTTAAAACAAATCAATTCATTGTTCAACGGTCTTCCTAGGCACCTCAAAAGTAAAGAAACTGGGTGTCTGTAGTAGACTGGTCTCTCAGCGTGACAATAAACATCCTGGGAAGCAAAGGCAGTGACCTGCTTTTCTCAAATTTAGGTCAGCATTGAATAGGAAGTTCAGAAACACAGCCTTGGACGGTCTGCCTCTAAAGAAGCATTTTAAGTCATAACTGATAGTCCCTGTTGGATAAACACAAATACTTCTTTGCCTCACAGACTGTTCACACTAACGGTCTACTGTTAGCAAGCTATATTTTTTCTTGTTCTAGAGTCAACATCTTAAAAGTCAAAGTCAAGCTGCTCATCTAAGTACTCACAGGCACTCAATTCATGACACACACATGCCAACACAGCAATAAAATAGAAAACGATTCATGTTCAGAACCGTTAAGGTGCCTGTCTGTTAAGAAAAGAGTGGGCACAGGTTGGGGGAGAAGAATCTAGTGTTCATATCTAAAGTTGAGCTCAATCTCTCCAATTCACAGAACTTGCATTTGTTTTTTGTACACAAAACACAAAGAGTAGGGGGCATTTCTCCCCGGAGAGCAAATCTCAATGCCCCACAGCAATGAACGGGACCCTTCCCTCCGTAGGATGCAGTCTCTCAATTGGGAGGTAAAAATGTTGTCCGGACTGGTCAATGGGCTCGACAAATACCATTGCACATCAGATGTGTAAGGGTTCTGACATAACATCCCTTTATTTTTCTAATTGGCATTAATCATTCCACACCTCACATCATGGCCGATGTGTTCAGCATGTTTAAACAGATGTCGCTGTACATCACAGTTGGATGGTACACAGTTGTGGTGGGTGATGTGTGTTTCCTCTTTCCATGTAAAGGGATTTGAGTAACTCACTTAGTCCAAAGGTTTTATATGGATCAAATACATTACCATACACAGTTGCCCATACACAACAAGAAATGCTTATATCCAGTAGAAAGCAAAGCAGACACCTCAAGGACACAAGACCATGGAAGAAGATAGCTAGTATTGGCTTTAGGCCACAGAGTAATCGAGTAAACATAGTTTCAGTGATAACTAGGATCTTCATTCAACCCAATGTTGCAAAAAAAATAGGCGTTTAAAAGAAAAAACATTATCCCAGTTTCTTTATCACATTATAAACCATAATTCTAATCAGACGCCTGCGTAAGCCATGATGCAACTCAATGACATACGGATGGATTTTACACTCCATAAGGTCCCTATGACTTTACACTCCAGTCAACTCATTCTGTTACCTATGAAAAGCCCAAAAGAGTTATTTCAAGTTTCTATAGAAGTAAATTTGTATTTCTTCTATTACTCTTCTCTTTTTGGACGGGGGATCTTACTGTTGAATGGTAGTGTAACATATTAAACTGCAAAAGTTGACAAATAAAACAGCATCTGAATGTTTGTACGGAATTGGGAAAGGTTTCAGTACAACGCTTCAACCGTTACTTCAACTCGAGAAAACGTAGGCTACATTGTTGCCATAGCGCGAGCATCAAACAACTAATTGAAAAGAGCAGCAAAATAGTAGCAACAATGTATGACTTTTTGTTGAATAATATTTCACCTTCTCTTTTAATTAGTTATTTACAAAATCCAATTTATCAAGTAGCGTTTTAATTAATTAGGGGAATAGCATATTGATCTTACCTCAGGTTAGCAACATAGCCTAGGCTACATAAGCCAAAAGAATGCCGTAAAAAGGCTTTGTTACAGTATCGTATCCTAACCATAAGCTATACCACGGAGCTATTGTTAGGTTGTTGACAGCATTTCGATTATTCCTGCTTAACCTGTCGCTTTCCCCGTGTCGTACGGAATTGGTTCGACTGAATCTGAAATGATGACAGTAAAAGTAGAAATGCAAATAAATATTTCGCTGTCCTGTTAATGTAAGCCATGTTCATAACCCTGTAATTAGCCTAGCCTACATCTCGGTTGCTATGCCCGCTTTTGACTTGCTCCGTGGAGACTTGACAAGTTCTGGGAGGTTTTCTCGTCAAATGGATAAGCTATAGCCCTGCAATAGATTGTTGATTAAATAGTTTGAAATGTCACTGTACCTTGATCAGACTTCAAGATCTTTGAGCCTTTAGGTAGGCCTACTTCGCTTCTTTTAGAAATTATTCTCCCTTTCAAGTTGATTCCCGTCTCAAGTTATAATGATTCCCTTTAGAAAAAAATAGTCCGACACAACTCCCATTTTAACACCTATCATTAAGCATAAATCGACGCAATATACACTGAAAGAATCTCGTACATGCCTTTAGACACTTTGCATCGACTTTTTAGTAAATTGCATTTCTTTTTTACGAGAATAGAAACTCAAGACGTGTTCCTTTCCTCGGCTGATTTTTTACCCTCAGCCCAGCGCTGCGCCTGGTTGGGTGGGTGGTGTGCAGTTGTGGTGCGGCCTATCCCAACGCTGTTTGCTGACTGGTTAGGGTTTGGAATGAGTCGGGATTTGTCAGCGTGCGAGAGCGCCGTCTAGCTGTTTGTGAGTGCAATATATAGGCCAACGGAGCGGAGCGTTCATTACCTTGAACATTTCCTACGTTGCACACGTGAAATACACATCTCCCGAAAATAATATCGTCTGAGTTCATAATTTAAACAATTTTCCGGATACGTTTGCTGTGAAGTGTGGATTGAAGCGATGGCTGACGTATATATAGGACCGCATCCATGCTGGCAGATTCTCCAACCCACGGCGTTCCCAGCCGAGAACCTGGGAAGAATTATTTTTCAACCGGTCGTTCAAAGTATTGTTTTACTTTATTCCACAGAAACGCTGCCCATGACAGGGGGCCCACGCTCGAGTATTCATACAATTCCCGAAATGCGTTTTATTAGTATTATAAAGACATCATACTTGCTTTGGCAAACAGGGGGCAAGGGAATCAGCGTAAAAAATGGAACAAATGCAACCTATAACGTCTACAGATGCATGCACATTTGCATTTGTTTTCTATTATACATGCTGGATTTTTATCAAATATTTGTTGCCTAAGAATACCCTGAGAGAAACTATGCGCTAGCCAGATCATCACACATACACATACCTGCATCGTTTACGGTGGCTTTCAAATTACAGTAACAGTGTGAAGATAATATAAAATATTCGGATATGTAATCAATCAAGCGTGAATAATTCAACAATAGACCATATACCTAATCAATTATTTACCGAAGGGTTTGTTTTCAAGCTTATTTGTCCCAGAGGGCAAATCGGTTGTACTGGTTGCATTGGTTTAGTATTATTGGCGACTAAAAGGTGGGTTTCAAACATAGAAAACGGGGCTTTTAAATTAATCTGTCTAACAACACCTCGAATAGTTGTTGGCTTTATGTAGAATCTTATGTAAAAAGTGTCCTACATGGAACCAAAACACATTAAGCTGGTTTACCTAAAACCAAGACTTACATTCCGTTTCACAGATTGAACATTGAGGATGGTTTATGGTATATTTGTTTTTTTATATGGAATTCACAGCCATGACTGAAGTACCAATATCTTCCAAAGGAGGGTGACATTACATAAAATGACCTAAGCAGATTCAGGATGTCTGGCTTTCTTTAACGACTATTTTTAAAAGGTTACGGCTGTTACAATGAATAAACATAGCATGTAACTAAAATGTTAGCATAGTAACGTGTTTATTAAAATATTACATATTCACAATTATTTTGATATGTTTGGCATAAGCCACCAGGTGTGAAATATTAAAAGTAATCCATGCAAACTGGAAATCGTTTCAAAATGCTCTAAATAAAATGCAATGTCATGTCTCAGAATTGGTCCTGTAGCATATGCCCTGAAAACAGAATTCCCACTTCAGTGCAGCATATGTGGACCTTTAGATTAGTATGTTTACAGTAACCAGCCTGCATATTAACTCATTACCAGTCTGAGATAAGGAGAACATCTGTTTCAGCAATATGCACAACCTCCTGCCTCCTAGTGACTGATGATACATGAAACAGCTAGTTATGATTGTTGTGTTATTTTAGTGTCAGCTGCATACCTTATTTTGTCTAATGTAATCTGATGATTAATGTGATATTAATTTTCAGTTAATCATCCATGTAGAATTTGCAACCTATGGTTTAACCATTGCCATAGTGGGCTACCGGCAGTGTGACAATGGTGAGTTTTGTGGTCTCTGCCCTGTTGTAATGACTCCTCCCTTTGGACGATAATGACTGAGTCTCACAGGATGTGCTGTTCTGAGGTTTGACAGTGTTACTGAGAGTCTGCTGTCCAGAAGAGACTTTAACCAAGAGGACAAACAGCCAGTTTACACTATGATGTATTTTCCAAATCTAAGTAAAAATATGTTTGCTTGTTTTAGGGGACCCACAGGGTTCCTTGTTCGAACAAAGACAGTTCGTCAGGACCACAGATCAAATATCTGCAGCAAGCCACCCAAAGAAAAGATCGGACCCGGGGTAGGAATCAAAGCTCCTATTTTTTCTGTCCAATCTTTTGCATCTTAGAGAATGTAACATCATTACTGCAACCAGAAAAAAAGTTGTTCTGGCATTTGTTTTGTTGTGACTTTAACTAATTTATTTGACCAACATTTGCATTATTTGTTGTTGCCTGGAAATGTCTTGAAGTGTGTCCTCTATTACAAAGTGATGTCAGAGTTACAGACTGAGGCAACCATATCTTCAACACATCACTTAACATTCTCTAATCTGGTGAATTCAAGCGAGGTGGGTTTTCCTGCAGAAAACAATGTTTTATTTATTTCTTATTTATAAGTTAGTAGGGCCAAGATTTTCCCTCCGCCTTCCGCTCAGCCTTCCTCAGGGACATGCACTGGGTTTTGAACAGATAATTCATGGGTGTAGCAAAGAAACCCACAGTGGCAATGTTGTGGAGGCTGTGGGACGGAGACTGTACAAGGGAGACCATGATATAATCTCATTACGGTCAAGGATCATGACCCTCTGGGGGGCAGGTCAATTGGTTCACCCAGCTGTAATCTTACAGCATGAGGACCACAGACAGGAAGTTGGTGTCTATGAAAAAGGGGGAGCATTTCATTTAGTATTCATTGTTTAAATGTGTATGTGGTCTCCTTGTTTCCCTCACAGCAATCTCTCTTCACAATGTCAGTGTTTGCATTGGCTCTCTTGGCACCGGCTGGATGGATCATGCACCGTATCCCAGTTTACCGCCAAAGAACCCCACCAGAACCCTAACTGGGCTACACCGCCCTGCACGACATCAGAGAAACTTTACAGATACAAAACAACTATCTAAATGTATCCAATGTTACAATGTTACTACACAAGGTGACTCAAACTGTGAACAGAGAAATGAGACAACTATTTACCAGATGCATTGAATACTTAAGCAATAACACCAAAAGAAGTGTGATGCATGGCCAATATACCACGGTTAAGACATTTTCTTAAGCATAATGCAATGCGCAAGGTCTGCTTATAGCCACACTTTCTGCTAGTCAGCATTCAAAACCATTTCTATTGTTTTATATTTGCTGTTTACTTAATTTCTACATATGTGTGATTGTGAAATGTAATACTTTTGTCTTGATGGCACTGTACAAGCAGAATAGATTTGGACATTTTATTAGTACTGCTTTTATTTCTAACCATACCACTGCCTCAGATCAATAAAAACAAAGTTGGCACATTGGGGCACTGTTGATGGTCTTTGTTGTAGAAATTAAACATTGCTTTGGCAGACGGATCAGCAGCCTGCTAAAATTTCAGCAAATCCAAACTGTATGTAACATCAGTTGAATGTGTTGTTTGTCTTCTAGGGAACAAGTGGTAACCAGGAGTCAGTAGGTCAGCTTAGGAACGGGCTTTAGAGACAGGATGTTGTTACTTTATCAGCTGGAGATGAGAATTGGGAATACTCGTAGTCGTGGGAGGATTATTGTTAAGGTTGTAGTGAAACAGTCGTGTTTATCAATTGCTGGGATGAACTGGAACGAATTCCAATTATTTCCTGAGGCCTAAAGAACAGAAAACCAATCCTGACATAAATACAATGCCATAAACCCCCAGTGACAATGAAAATACTATTATGATTCAATTTCCCTGCCCCACTCACTGCTGTTCTATAATGACTCATGAGTTCCACAAAGAAGTAGCAGTTTCTTATGGAAATATTGTGCTCCTCAAAATTCTCTGATAAACATCTGTTGCTTGATAATAAATTATGTATAATTGCGATAGTCTGAGAGTAGCCTAAGTATGCCATCACGTTTAAATCCCATTCCTTGAATCTCAGTCGATGCTTAGTTAGGAACACAGCAACAGCACCATCATCTTGAGGCGAGTGTTTCAAATCACTTTCTTGAATGACAATTTGTCAGCGTCGGACCAGTCCATTTGGAAAGGTAGTATACCTGCTGATTTGGGCACTGCTTTACCTATCAACACAATGAAGGAAACATTTCCAAATGTTAAAACGTATCCACCGAAGACACCGCATATATTTAGATGACTTCCAATTCCAATTCAATCGATTGCATTTGCTGTTAACCTGTCTCGTAGGAACATTGGTACAACCAGAGCGATTCTGTGCGCAAGGAGGGGGTTATTCACTTTTTCGAGACTGAGGCGGAGCAACACCGTAGGGGAGGAAAAAAAACAGTTGACAGTGTTTATTTTATGATTCGTGAAGTGTTTCCACCATGTCTACGAAAGCAGAGCAATGCAAGTACTCTTATTTAAGAATTTCATATTATATCCTTCCATTTTAAGGTGTCATGTATTAGTAAGAAAGCAGATGAAGGGTGCTGTCCTTGGTGATGAATCCGCGGTTGCTAAGGCAGGTTGCAACACGTCCTCGCTCTGCAGAGAGTGGTTTGGTCTTGAGGGGTAGTATAGGAAATGCGCTATTTTCTGGCGGTGGTCATCAAAAAGAAATAGTGAAAAATAATAATAGATATTAAGTATTAATTTGTCATTGATACGTTAAAAGCTGGGTTGTTGCAGCGAATGATATGTATTGGTTTCAAGGTCGATTTGACACATTCTCCAAACAATATGGTGGCATTGGTGATCAATAATTTTTATGGTTGCTTTTGCTTCTTCACACAACACATTTTTTCTTGACAATCTATAACGAGTTTTGTAATTTGCCCCTGAACAAGTGGATGAACCGATTGATGTTACACTGTATTTAAAAACTATTCCAGCACACGAGAGTAAATCGATGCATAGTTTAGGTTCATAGACAGTTTGGGGGTTGTTGTTGTTAATTTATACACCCTGAAATAACCCAACATTTCTTAAAGGAATACTTCGGTATTTTCCATTTACCCTGATCCGACAAGCACATGGATATCATTTGTTTTGCGGAGTTATCTGAAGCCTTTTAGTGGTAGGCTACATTACGCTTGATTTTATCTCGAATTTCCCGTTGGTGATGTTTAACCCCTGACCTTTTCATTAATTTAACCTAAACGTAAAATATATATATATATATATATATATATATACGTTTTTGTTTTTAGTAATTTTTTTAAATATATATTTTACATGCCCTACTTGTTTATCAGTATGGATGTAGTCAGACCGTTAGCAATGTTAAACAAACTTTAACAAATGAATCTATCATTATCTCATTGGTTAAAGAATTAAAGAAAATCTTAAAGAGCTCTTGAACAAAATACATTTTGGACTTACAATTTCCCAGTTGTTAGTTCCTTTATAGGTTCAACAATACACATTATGCAATTATACTTTCTTTATTGTTGATATTATTTAGGACGAACACGTAAAGGCATACTAGTCTCCACGAGCAATTTAATGGAAGCATATCAGGCTGTTTCGGAGTAATACGTAAAATAATATTGAGTAAATTTCGTTACCACACGTTCGTGTTCAGATTGGCCACTAGGAGCAGTGGTGAGTGCTGTGAAACCATTCCTTAATATACGATTTTGTAAATTTGTCAAGACCAGTATGTAGAAATAGCTTTCAGGCATTTATTTTACTGCCCGGTACGTTAAGTTGCAGGGGAAGTTTCTGTGACTTCAGCAAAGCATATCAAAGACTAACTCAGACACAACCGCCCCCCCAACCCCACCCCTTTTGTAAAAATGTGTAAAGGGAAATTCTATTACAGATGCATTTCTGGATTTTCGGCCACTGGTTGTGACGACGGGTAAAATAGATTTTTGTACTAGAATATGACTTGTACATAACGATATGTATCCCATGTCATTAAAACCCAAAGCTTTCAAACTTGGAATTTCATTTCTAACTGAGTATGATAGTGATTATACATATTGATTTATTACACATACAGCCCATGAATGGGAGTTTTAAAAACGAGCTTATTTTTCATAAAGTCCCAGAATGCATCTCATTACAGCTTTTTACACATGGGTTAGGGTCATGTAACAGGACAAAAACAGGGAGGTAGCACCATTCACAAATCAGACAATGAATCTGTTCCACAGCACAATGTCTTTCCTGTAACATACGTGTCCGCATTTCCAAACTAGTGTTTATTGAGGGGGCAGATATAGCACTTCATTTAAAGCAATCACTTTGACAGGTGAATACACAGAATCCTACTCATTAATTCCACATGCTATATAATTTTCTTTGACGTGTGAAAACACAGAATCCTGCTCATTAGTTCCACGTGCTATTTACTTTACTTTGGTTCATCTGAGAGCTTTAAACAGGGCTTTTGGCTCTCAGCCAGCAGGCAGCCAGCTTACAAAACAAACCAATGTAATCAACTTCCACCTGGTGTTAAACATGCTTATCAGAGTGGCTGGGACAGATTATAGCATTCATCATTGATGACAGATTTTTGTGCAGTGCAACAACACTACACAGAGGTAATAGTGGAAGTTTGGACACTGCAAACTTTAATGAAAAATGTTCCTTTCAATTTGCCCACAGACATGCCTTCATGCCTACATTGAAACATTGAAACTCCTTCCAATAACCCCTCAATCAAACGTAGAAATATAAACCATTGACTAGCAATGTTTACTGTATGATCTCCACTGTTTCTTGAATCTGTGACTTCCGTGTTTTCACTCCCCAGGGTCATTCAGTCGTCCCGGATATACTTTTTTGTAGATACATGGGTTCGAATTCGGCCCACTGCTGTTTTAAAGAACTGAAACATTTTCCTCTATCTTTTCCCAGTGTTGTGGTCAAGAAAGAACATTAAAATGCTCTAAATTAATTTCAGCTTTCTGGTTTTGCAAAGTGTGTCTAAAAAAAGGCCCTGTGTTTCTCTTTACAAGCTATTCAACACTACTACAAAATGAGCAAAACATAAATATACTAATTTGTGTATAGCCTACACTACTAACACACACAAACTTACCCAAAACCATACAGTCATGCAGAAAGGCTTTGGGGAGGGTGTTATTGTTTTTTTGTGACTTGTCATTTTCAGGTCAGCAACAGCTAAACTCAACTCAACTGCTCACAACAAAACAAAACAACCCTCTCCGGGGCTGGTTGTGACCTAGCAAGCTAAACACAAAGGTCACATAAAGACAGGCAGTTAAGGTGCCACGGGGACCCTGACCCTTTGCCGTGCATACCAATGACCAGGCTCACACTGTCTCACCACCGCCTAACCCATTGCTCTCCTGGTTATACAGAAAGCCTTTATCGCACTTCATTTATTTGTTACTCTGCTCTTTATTTTGTTTAGTTGCCTCTAAGATACGATACTTGCAAGAGTATCACAACCGCGTGCAACACAATATTTACCCCGTGCCCTCCGGAACAGACATTGCAAACACACTGAAATACTTTTCTCAAACCCTGCTCAGGTAAGTACCCTGCGCTGGAACCTCAGGTGAAGTAATGAAGTGTGACACTATTTCTTGTTTAGTTTCAGATAGGAGCTGACCAGGGTTGAGCCTAATTCTGATCTCTATTCGGTAATATGACAGCATAACTGCGGGTAGGATGTCAGGACACTGCGGGGAGAGAACTTTATCATACAGTGCAAGGGAACTTATTAAGAGTCGTAGAGATTTGTCGTGCTCCATCCTCTGCATTTGTGGTATCCTAATGATGTTTCAATATGTGGACTATTATCCTACACCGTCTCATAGGAGTCAATGCACAAGCTCCTCTTATCGCTCCATGGCTGGTTTTCTAGCCTTTTCTAGCAGTTTCTTGGTAATAATCTTTGGTTGGAATTTTTTTTATCTGACAACATAACTAACCCTTTCCAATGTATGTGGGGGCCCGATTTGAAGTAGATTTTGTCATTCATTAGGATATTATGAATAACTGTGTAAAGAATAAGGCTGTTGTGCTGAGTATACAGGGTAAGATGGGTATTACTTTATGGTGGCAGGTGGGTTAGTGGTTAAAGCATCAGTAACCGTAAGGACGCTAGATTGAATCCCGGAGTCCGTCAGGTGAATAATCATTTGTTCAGATCCTGAGCAAGGCTGTCATTTGCTCACACTTCAATGCTGGATGTGAATGTGTCACTCCATCTCCCTGTTAAAGAAACGTAAATAAATTGGAACCCCTCTGTAGGTCTAGTGGGAAGTTGGAAAATGAATTTGAATAGCCTGAAGTATCACTCCCAGAGGGGTCTGATTATCTGGTTCCTTGGGATCTGAGTGTCCTCAGTGTGCTGTGCCAGAGGGCCTGGGGAAGGAGCCACATGTCCCCTCAGAACAGGTCAAGAATCCTTGGCAACAATTATGTCCAGAATGAGTGTGTGAAATGTATGTAGTTGTTCAGTTTGAGCAGAGATCTCTGTAGGAATGAGCCGTGCTCTGATCATTAGCTACAGACATTGTTTTAATTGGGCGCAGGGTATCTAAAAGGAGGACGTTTAGGGAGATAGACATTTCAGATTCCTGTTCAAATAATGGGATTATGACAATGTGTGGCCAAATTACGATCATTCTGAAGTCAATCATCATGTATCCTGGTTGTTTCTGACTTTCTCGCTGTAAAAGGTAGTGTTTTGTTACAAGCCTGCCGTCCTGTTGGTCCTTGGCACAGATGGAGGGTGACAGGGTCTGTGATTGTACAAGCCTGTGTTGTGGCAGCATGTTGACTGGAATGACACGTGTGTCTGTGTGGGCTGTGGAGGGCATCACACCGGTATGAGACGGTAATATTCACCTGATGTTTTTCTTTAGCCAAATCTCCTCCATACCAATTCGCACAACAAGCCAAGCTCTGAAACCCCTTTGCGTTGCTTTGTAAACTCCCCGACATTTAGACAGACGCCTGGGTTTCATTGAAACTCCCCGGCATTTAGACAGACACCTGTGTTTCCTTGGCCTGGGGTGAGGAGTAGGAGAGCGAGTGTGAACTAAAGAGAAGGAGCACTGATGCTTGAAAACTGGAACAAGCATATGTCACGTTCCTGAAAGAGTCCCGCACAGGCAGAGAATGGAGCAGCCAAATATATATGTTGTTATTTTTACAGCGTAAATTGTCAAACAATTACAGTAATCATGTGAAGAGATTGGGCTACCTAGATTCAGTTGAATGAGCTTTTATGGCATATGTCTTATAGTTGATAGTTATATATAGTTGATTCACAGTCAGTCATCCAAAAAGCAACACATAAGATGTTTAGTTGGCATCATTGAGCCATGGATTCAGTTATATATCATTGGAGTGACTGTGAGGAACCAAGATAAAGTATAAATCAAGATGATGTATCAGAGTACTTAAATAGTACATATACCATAGTCTATTATTTTCAGTGGAGTGGAACCTGCAATCAGGGGCTCACTCATGTTTGAAAGCATCTCAGTCATGCTGCCTTTAGAGAACACATTTGGAACGTAGCTCAGATCAGTTATACCTGATCTAAGATGCGACTTACTGTGTGTGCATAACATGTGTCTGTGTAATGTATGTGCGTTTGTTTGAGTGTCTGTATGTATGTGAATGTGTGTTTAACTTAGTTATGTAGTTTATGTGCAGTGATATTAAGTCATACTCCGCCAGACATAAGGGTAATCCTCACATTTTTGCAAACTGACAATTTGTTTCCGAACCCTAAGAGGAATGTTTTTGCACTTTTGTTTCTGGTGTTTAAACATGGCCGTATTCTCACGGAGTATAACTTTCAGAGGGGAATAGTCTTACATGTGGTTGATATTGTCAAATGTTATATTTGTAGGCTATTCTGTATTCCTAGACTTACATCCTCCTCGGTTCCCCTGTGTGAATGACCTTTCAAAAAACAACATCAGCGTTTGTAATCTGGGCTCTCATGCTAAATACCTCCAAATCATTTTACTGACAGAACAGCTTAGTGCTTTTACATAATGTTTAGTAAAAGAGCACAGCTCTCTGCCCTGAACCCCCCCCCCACACACACACATCCCTAGAATCCTCACACACAAACCAACCGACTAGCAGTCCTTCCTTCTCTGTGGTGGTGAGATTTCCCCCCTTTCCCAAGAGACAGCGAACACAAGTCCTTCCACCATTAGTCCCCCAGACACGATGCTACCAGTCATTCTGTTTGAAACAACCTATTCCTTTCTCATTATAGTTTGTCCCCTAGAATACCTCTGACATGTATTTCAGAGGCTTAAATCCATATGCCTGTTGGATCTCATTATTTCTCCTGATGATACTGATACAGTATCATAATGTATGCATACCCAACATTATTTCTCTGGTGCAATAAACATGTGCTGTGACACAGGGACTCTTATCTAACCTCACACACACACATGTTTATTACTGGCTGAAGCATGTTTCAGAAGTGTCACCTCTGTATTTTCCCCCCGAACCAATTCGGTGTCATTACCAACCTTGACAGCCCCACGAAATGCAGGATATCTTTCCTGAGAAAACGCCACGGCCCATTGGCCTCAGAGCATGGCTGCTGCTGAATTGATCTGTTTGGAATACGGCAGCCATAGAGGGAAACCCGCTTGTTGTTTCCCCTTCTGGAGAGGTACGGGGTCGCCACTGAAAACATGCCCTTTTTTTTATATTTTTGCTCCTTGTCACCAGATACGCATGAGATGCAGTGGTCGTTGCAGTTTTTGCAAATGTTTCTGTTCATGTTTTGTTTTTGTTTTCAAAAGACGAAGAGGCACATGAAGTGAAATAGAAAGCAATTCTATATCACTGTAAACCGATAAAGCGGGGAGCAATTCCCCTTGCCTACAGTGAAACCGTACAGACACTGCATCCTATGTGGGGTATATCTGGGTTTGTTTTTTTCTATTTACGCTGTCTCTGTAGTGCCATTTCAATGTAATGTGCTGTTTCTTTGTGTCTTTGTTGTCTCTTTTTTTCCCTTGTTCCCCCCTCCCCCCCACCCCGGAGCAGCATTCTGTCCCGCACAGGCAGGAAGGAGAACCAGGAAGCTTCCAATTTGGCCGTGCCCATGACCATGTGTCTTTTTCCTGTGCCATTCCCACTCACCCCATCTCTAAGACCACAAGTCAGTTCCATCAACCCTACAGTTACTCGCTCCCTCCTTTACAGCGTTCTGCGCGATGCCCCGTCAGACCGCGGGGGGCAGGGGCAGCAGAGTCGGGACGCTCAACTCTCAGAGTACCCCTCTCTGGACTATCAGGGGCTCTATGCAACCCTCGTGACCCTGCTTGACCTGGTGCCCCTGCTGCAGCATGGTCAGCATGGTGAGTGAAGCCCGGTCACTCCTCTCTCCCGGACCCTGGTCACTCCTCTCTCCCTAACCCGGTTACTCCTCTCTCCCTCTCCCTGCGCCCAGTCACTCCTCTCTCCCTGTCCCTGGTCACTCCTCTCTCCCTGTCCCTGGTCACTCCTCTCTCCCTAACCCTGGTCACTCCTCTCTCCCTAACCCGGTTACTCCTCTCTCCCTGCGCCCAGTCACTCCTCTCTCCCTCACCCTGGGCCGGGTCACTCCTCTCACCCTGGGCCGGGTCACTCGTCTCTCCCTCACCCTGGGCCGGGTCACTCCTCTCTCCCTCACCCTGGGCCGGGTCACTCCTCTCTCCCTGACCCTGGTCACTCCTCTCTACCTGAGCCCAGTCACTCCTCTCTCCCTCACCCTGGGCCGGGTCACTCCTCTCACCCTGGGCCGGGTCACTCCTCTCTCCCTGACCCTGGTCACTCCTCTCTACCTGAGCCCAGTCACTCCTCTCTCCCTCACCCTGGGCCGGGTCACTCCTCTCACCCTGGGCCGGGTCACTCCTCTCTCCCTCACCCTGGGCTGCGTCACTCCTCTCAGTATTGGCTGTTGGAATGGATTATTACAGCTGTTTGCTTTTCAACAAAAAATTACAAATTGCAAATGTATTTATATAAACGTGTATTATGATGTTCATTTCTTCAACTAAAGGACAATTCTATGACCAGCAAATGCTTTGTATCTGTTATCTGCACTGGGGAATACTAGTCTGTAAATACTGTATAGCAAGTCTGAATGTGTCTGAGTGGATTGAATGTTTGCAATGAATAATTGATCAGAGTAAAGAAAACATGAAGGCCCATCTTCTTCACTAGAAAGTACTACTGTTTGCTGGGGGCAAACATCTGTACATTATTCAGATATATCTCTTAATTAAGGATGTCTTTATTCTTTGAATAAACCTTTTTTAACCCCACAAAATGGTTATATTTCTCTCAAAATTTAGGAGTACGAACCGTTCATAAACAACACTTGCCTTTTTTACTCTTTTATACCAAGGTTGACAATAATTCTGCAAGACATGGTTTCTTCTTTGTTTTACACACGTTGATGACATGAGTACATGTTATTGAGTTACTATCTCTCTCTCTTGTGTGTGTGTTTGCGTCTTCTCTCTCTCTTTTAACAGATCTGGGGCAGTCCATATTTTACACAACAACTTGCCTCCTGCCCTTCCTCAGTGATGATATTCTCAGCCCTTTACCCTACACTATGATCTCCACCTTGGCTACATTCCCCCCATTCCTGCACAAAGACATCATTGAGTACCTGAGTACCTCTTTTCTCCCCATGGCCATATGTAAGTACAGCCAGTTTGTATCTAACATATATCTACCTAGGTGGGAAAATGGACTGCATTTCAAGTTAAGACGCAGTTAACAAGTCATTAAGTTGGATATGCTTCATTCCATATTAGGAGCAAAGGATGTAATCCAATGTCAGTGTGCATTACCATACAATGCATTTGGAAAGTAAACTAGACTTTTTCATTTTGTTGGTCCTACTGTTTCTACAACCTGATTGTAATCCACCTGTGGTAAATTAAATTGATTGCACATGATTTGCCTCTATACAAGGTCAGGGCAAAAACCAAGCCATTACGTCAAACGACTTGTCTGTAGAGCTTTCATACAGGATTGTGTTGAGTCACAGATCTGGGGAAATCAATTTAACAAATGAATATGGTTGTAACACAACAAAATGTTACATATAATGTATGAAAGAAGCTTCTAGATTGATGCATTCCACGGGGCTTAGGTTCTCCATTTTCTGTCCTTCAGTGGGTTCATCTAGAAGAGAAGGAGGTGTCCCAGCGTACGTTAATCTCTCTGCCTCCTCTATGCTAATGATCGCTATGCAGTATACTTCCAACCCGGGTAAGCCTTTAATGCCGGGACAGTATGTTCAGCGTAGCACAGCCTGTCTTTTGATTCATCCAGCGCACGCTCTGTTGTTTCTGACACCTGCCTGACGTCTGTTCTGTGTGTTCCTAGTATACCACTGTCAGTTGTTGGAGTGTCTCATGAAGCACAAGCAGGAAGTGTGGAAGGTAAATGTTCACCAAATGCATGTGCCGTGTTCACGTTCCACGCGTGCCGGGACCGCGAAACGCTACGAGAGGCTCTTGCGGTCGGTCTCACCGTGCTGTGTGTTGTGACAGGACCTGCTGTATGTCATATCCTACGGACCGTCCCAAGTCAAGCCTCCCGCTGTGCAAATGCTCTTTCATTACTGGCCAAACTTAAAGCCCCCAGGAGCCATCAGTGAATACAGAGGACTGCAGTACACAGGTGAGGCGGTACAGTTCTTCCGTTTGGCCTGCCTTGCGTGCGCCCAGCTTTCATATAGCATCAGGCTAACCCTTCTACCACCTGTCCGCCTCTCCCCTTTCCCCCTTCCCACCCTCTTCTGGTCACACAGCCTGGAACCCCATCCACTGCCAACACATTGAGTGTCACAATGCCATCAACAAGCCTGCCGTCAAGGTAATGTCCGAGCAACGCATGTGCACTGTAGCTAGCACATGTAGATGAACCTCAAGTGAATACACAAAAGTGTCAGCCAGATTGCCGTGGTGTTTAGAAGCCTGTTACTGGTGGCTGCAGAAACATTCCGGTGCCAAATCGGTGCCCAAATATGTAATGGACGACCAATGTTTTGATACTACTAAAATATGTACGGCATATCATGTTTATACCTCAGAGGATGGAGGAGTTTGTTCCAACCATTCTTCTTTTTCATCTGTTCCAAGTCATGTGGGTCAACCTGTCTGAAGGCATGTTTACTCACCTGATGAACACAGTAAGCTCTGCAGCCACCAGAGCCACCTGAGGGAGGAGCTAAACCTCTCCTCTGTCTGCCTCTCCTCTGCCTGCCTCTCCTCTTCCTGCCTCTCCTCTGTCTGCCTCTCCTCTGTTTGCCTCTCCTCTGCCTGCCTCTCCTCTGTCTGCCTCTCCTCTGCCTGCCTTACTCTGTCTGCCTCTCTTCCGCCTGTCTCTGATCTGCCTGTTTCTGATCGGCCTGTCTCTGTTCTGCCTGTCTGCGTGTGTGCTAAAAACTGACAAGTAAAGCAGAGACAGGAACAGGACGATCAGGGGCCAGATTTGACCCGGGGCCAGATTTCAATCACCCAGGAGCACAGAGGCAGTGTGGGGGACCTAATCGGAAGCCATGACCCCATGCCGCCCCTCAGGATAGAGCGCCTATAAGCGCGAGCAGTGAATTACAGAACACCATCTGAGCAACTAGGCCATAAGCACAGTGGCATATCCAGGGCCATGCACAGATCAAAGTTAACAGAGCAGAGACATATGCGTGCAGCCAGCCACAGACTGAAGGCAAGCAGAGACAGGTAGAGGGGACTTTACACCGTATAAACTCACATAATGTGTTATTGGTAACACTCGATACGTCATAGCAGCTGAGTTAACTTGTCATAACCTGTCATTATACTGTCATGACTTCAGAATATTCCCTGAAATTGGCCTTGTTAATGTCATTCAAGCACATTGATTCCATTTGTTAATATGGATGTAATCAAAACTGTGTTTTCCCAACCTTTCTTGATCTAAACTCCCATGGGCTGTCTGGGTAAAGTACACAGCTGACCAAAGTACACACATTTTTATTACAGTTTCTGAGATTGGCCTTGGCCAGTTTACAGTTCCCAACGCATAATTTATAAAACAAAATTAATAGAAATACATGATAGTATGTTCCAAAATTTTTATATTGGCCCTCTGTGGCAATCCAAACTCTGTAATTGCAAGTGTCATACTTTCACACCTATGGTCAATACAATTATGGTAGTGACGCTTCATAGCTATGATATGGATAGTGATTAAGGTTTTAGAACCATTACTTAATTTAACTATCGAGGCCTTCTAATCTTACTTCTTTATAAAAATGCTATGTTATAAAACAGTGAAGAACAATGAAAAAGCATAACACAAGGTTTTGAATAAAATTGTGTTCTCCTAAAAATAATGTTGGAGCTTTCGGCCAAAAAATCTAGTATTTCTTTTCACCCTAGGCCCTATTCGTTTTGCATCCCAAATAAAGGCCTAGACTTTATCTATATATGCTTGACATTAATTACGCCAATTAGGTATTGAAACTTTTTTATAATTCACATAAAAAGCCAGAAATTAACGTAATATTACCTTTTTTACCAGGTTTGAAATCCCAATAAAACAATATTATGACAGTTGTATGATACGTTATGACAAGTATGACAGCTTATGTCAGTTGTTCTGACGTTTTGGACATAGCTATGACTATGTTATGTGTTTTTATGAGACAATTGTAATGGATGTGTTAGTTTGAGATGTTATTATGGGTCAGGGCAGAAGGCGTGTCCACTTCTTCAAATCCCAGACGTCACCTCCAGACAGTACTCCATTGACAGTACTCCATCCAGACAGTACTCCATTGACAGTACTCCATTGACAGTACTCCATCCAGACAGTACTCCATTGACAGTACTCCATTGACAGTACTCCATTGACAGTACTCCATTGACAGTACTCCATCCAGACAGTACTCCATTGCATCTGGAGACTTTACCCACCTTTGTCTCCCTCTAGATGTGCATCGACCCCACCCTCTCTGTTGCACTGGGAGACAAGCCTCCCCCTTTATACATCTGTGAGGAGTGCAGTCAAAGGATAGCAGGGTAAGTTGTTGTAAAACCTCCCAGGCGTAGGACAGGGTATGTTGTTATAAACCCATCCAGATATAGAGCAGGGTATGTTGTTATAAACCCATCCAGATAGAGAGCAGGTATGTTGTTATAAACCCATCCAGATAGAGAGCAGGTATGTTGTTATAAACCCATCCAGATAGAGAGCAGGTATGTTGTTATAAACCCATCCAGATAGAGAGCAGGTATGTTGTTATAAACCCATCCAGATAGAGAGCAGGTATGTTGTTATAAACCCATCCA
>JACXGK010004838.1:0-21900 GCA_016801125.1 Novumbra hubbsi
TAGACATTAACACACAGCAATAGACATTAACAAACAGCAATAGACATTAACACACAGCAAACTCTACCAGTGTTAATGCACTGCTCAAAAAACTTTCAGTGAAAAAAGTATCAATGTTTTTAAACTCCTAGTATTGTATCATTTTCAAGTTCTAGTATCTAAATACTTTTCTAGTGTCAATATCGTGCAAGAATAAACTAGACACAAGTGACAACACTAAACTAGACACAGGTCACAAGACTAAACTAGACACAGGTCACAAGAGTAAACTAGACACAGGTCACAAGACTAAACTAAACACAGGTCACAAGAGTAAACTAGACACAGGTCACAAGACTGAACTAAACACAGGTCATAAGACTAAACAAGTGAAATCAATAAACACAGGGTATTGAGACAACACAACATAGATACAAACCAACTAGAACAAAAACACAATGAACATAGAATGCAACAGAGGGCACAGCACAGGTGTCTGTCTGTTACAAAGTGCGAACAGTAGCCACTTCACATTTTTATACTTTACAGCCTGATGGCTCACTACTTGGTTTTGGTTAGAAATAAAATGCCCGTGACCACGTCTCCAAACATTACCTGTTTCTGTGTCTTTCTGTGTCCTGATACAAAACCAGGTTGATATCAAACTACACTTCCTGACTTCCTGTCAAATATATGGAGACAGAAGAGACTGTTTCTTCCCTCAAATCACAAAGAACAATTAGGTATTGGAAAGAAAATCTTCTTTTCACCAGAATCTATTTATATTAGGTTTAAAAAACCTTTATTCATTCTGTCAAGTCTAGGACATTGTACATCAATTACAGAAGCAGCAATGTTTGTCAACCATTCAATAAGGAAACATTCTTCAGAGATCCATGATTATAAACACCAATGATAAACAATAACAACCAGATGAATGATTTCTGAATAATAAAATTACATTAAACTTATATAGCAATTTTCTATTGACCCAAAGACACTTTACACTGAATACAGAACAAACATCATGCTACGTGAGTGATTGGACAATACACAATTCTTCTGTAGTGTTTAAATCAGGAATATCTTATTATTTACCATATGAGATACTTACTCACTACTACAAAATGATTGTCAGTGTTTTATAATGGTGTGTCCTACTGAACATAATCATGATTAGAGTGAAACATCATGTTGTGTTTGACACAGAGACACTGAGGAGTCACAAACATAAAACCCTGGATAGAGGGGCTCAGTGAATGTGGTGTTGAATGTGTACAGGTGGGTCAGTGTGTCAGAGGAGACCCTGTAGAAGGACAGAGTGCCGGCTGACCAGTCTAGATACACTCCTATTCTACGGGAGCCTGAGGGGGTGACAGGTATGTAAGTTATATTATTATTGTGCCAGGCAGAGTAACCATCATCATAACAGGCGAGACACCAGGACTTGTTATAGTCCCCAAGACAACAGTCGTCATCCTCTCCTCTCCTGTTGATTCCTTTATATGTCCCTCCTATATAAGCTCTGTACCCACTCCACTCTACCTCCCAGTAACAGCGTCCAGACAGACCCTCTCTACACAGCACCTGTGGCCAGTAGTCAAATCTCTCTGGTTGATCAGGATACAGCTGCTCCTTTTCTCTCCTTGTCACCGTTCTGTTCTCCTCAGACAGAAGGAGGTTTCTGTTTAATGTGGTTGGGTCCAGTGTGAGAACACAGACATCTGATGGATGAGACCAAGACACATTATTACATCATCATTCATATTATAGACATGCATGCATGTTTTATTCATATGCTGTCAAATACTGGATATTAAGACACTCAGACAAATCACCAAGAAACACACACACACACAGCATAATGAAACACACGCACAAACTTAAACCCTGACACACACACATACAGTGGAGGAAACAATATTTGATCCCTTGCTGATTTTGTACATTTGCCCACCGACAAAGAAGTGATCGGTCTATAATTTTAATGGTAGGTTTATTTGAACAGTGAGATACAGAATAACAACAAACAAATCCCAGAAAAACACATAACATTCAAATAAGTTGATTTGCATTTTACTCAGTGACATAAGTGTTTGACCCCATATCAATCAGCAACATTTCTGTCTCCCAGGTGTATTTTATACAGGTAATCAGGTGAGATTAGGAACTCTCTTATTCACACCAGCTGTATACGTGTTCTGTATAATAAATCACTTACATCTCTTTGGTATCGTTTTCAACTTCCACTTTCCACCATGATCCATCCTGTGGAAGAAGCAGAGGAACAGACTGTCATTCAGTGACACACAATGGCAAACACACACAAAAAGTGGGATGTTTTCAGGACTGCTTCCTACAGTCTGGATGAGTTCACAGAGGCTGTGACGTCATACATCAGCTTCTGTGAGAGCTGCTGTATCCCATCATGACAAACCCTGGTTCACAACTAAACTCAGATGACTAAGGATGGAAAAGCAGGAGCAGTTCAAGAATGGGGATAAGGACAGTTTAAATAAATCGAAGTACAGCTTTAGTAAGGAGATGAGAAATGCTAAACGCCTGTACTCTGAGAGATTACAACAATGATGCTCAGACAACGACTCTGCTTCTGTCTGCAGGGGCTTTAGACAGATCACCAACTACAAGCCTAAATCCCCCCATCGTATCAATGACTCTGCTTCTGTCTGCAGGGGCCTTAGACAGATCACCAACTACAAGCCTAAAGCCCCCCATCGTATCAATGACTCTCGCCTGGCCAACGACCTGAGCGAGTTCTACTGTCGTTTTGGAAGACAATGGGACAGTTCTGACACCCTCCCCCACCCCACCTCAGCAGGAGCATAGGGCAGTCCCGACCTGCCCATCCCAGTGCCCCCCCCCCCCACCACTACAACGACTCTGTCTGTCCTGGAGGGGGATGTTAACAAACTGTTTAAAAGACAGAGCCCCCGCAAAGCAGTTGGGCCAGAATCTGTCTCTCCATCCACTTTGAAGCATTGTGCTGATCAATTGTCTCCGGTGTTCACAGACATCTTTAACACCTCACTGAAGACATGCCATGTGCCAGCCTGCTTCAAGACCTCCACTATCATCCCCAAGAAACCAAGGATCTCAGGACTTAACAACTGCAGACCTGTCGCCCTGACCTCGGTGGTCATGAAGTCATTTGAGCGCCTTGTGTTGTCTTACCTTAAAGCCATCACCGACCCTCTCCTGGACCCACCGCAGTTTGCCTACAGAGCCAACAGGTCTGTAGACGATGCAATTAACATGGCCCTACACTTTATACTACAGCACCTGGACTACTCAGGAATCTATGCCAGGATCCTGTTTGTGAACTTCAGCTCTGCCTTTAATACAATAATTCCAGCGCTGATGCAGGACAAGCTCTTCCAGCTGCGAGTGCCTGAATCCACCTGCAGGTGGATAACTGACTTCCTGTCTGACAGGAGGCAGCGCGTGAAGCTGGGGAAACATGTCTCCGATCCCCGGACCATCAGCACCGAATCCCCTCAAGGCTGCGTCCTTTCCCCTCTGCTCTTCTCCCTGAACACCAACTGCTGCCCCTCCAGTCATCAATCTGTCAAACTACTGAACTTTGCTGATGACACCACCCTCATTGGGCTCATCTCTGGTGGGGATGAGATCGCCTACAGGTGGGAGATTGACCACCTGGTGAATTGGTACAAACATACCAATTTGGAGCTCAACGCTCTGAAGACAGTGGTGGTTGTGGATTTTAGAAAGAAGCCAAAAAAGCACAGCAGAGGATGTACTTTCTGCGGCAGCTGAAGAAGTTCAACCTGTCAAAGACAATGATGGTGCACTTCTACACAGCCATCATTGAGTCCATCCTCACCTCCTCCATCAGCATCGGGTAAGCTGCTGCCAAGGACAAGAGCAGACTGCAGCGAGCCATTTCATCTGCTGAGAAGGTGATTGGCTCCCAACCTGGACACAAACTGTTCCAGCCACTCCCATCTGGCAGGAGGCTAAGGTCCATTAGGAGCAACACCTCCCGCCACAAAAACAGCTTCTTCCCATCGGCAGCTGCCAGAGCCTTGTTGAGGAGGCCAGCTGCCGATGGGAAGAAGCTGTTTTTGTGGCGGGAGGTGTTGCTCCTAATGGACCTGAACAGCTTGCCTTGCTGTTCTGCACAAATTTACTTAGAAAACGGTATCTTCCTTTATTCCCCTCATGTGAATACTTTGCTTATAAATCATCCCATTCCATCACTACTATACTACTCTACCGTCTACATAAATCCAATGACTAATTTCTCTCTGAGCTAGCTGTAATTCTCACCAATGCAGTAACACTTTCGTTCCACCTTCTACTGCTTGGTGACATGAATATCCACGTTGAATCTCCGAAACCTACTTCAGATTTCACGGCTCTCCTGGACTGCTTTAATATCACCCAACATGTTCATTTTCCAACCCATATCAAGGACCACATTCTTGACCTTGTCTGCTCCATTGGCCTCAATATTACCCACATCTCCCCTTCACTATATCCACTGTCCGACCACAGAATCCTGAATTTCTCCTTTCACTCAAACATACCCCACAATACTAAGAAACGACTCATCTCTTTCCGCAATTTAAAAGCTGTTGACCCGCCTTAACCTGAACCTTGCCCACACTACTGCCCTCATCACCCTGGTTTACAGGTCATGAAGCAGGTGGGCCACCGTCCTGAACGCCGGTAAAAATTAGATTTAATCTTCACATCTCCATGTACAGTGATGCCTTCCATCTTGCCAAGACCTCTTATATCTCCACAGCCAAACAAACGTATCCAACCACATAGTGAGACCTCCACATCTCCTTTCCTTGCTTGCTAACTCTTTTCTTCAGTTTTTCAAGGACAAGAAGACAGACATTATTTTCACTTTGGCAAATTTTCCTCCGTCAGCCCCTTCATCCACACTTAACTACCTCCCCTCTCCACCCCCTATTCTACAAACCTACCTGCATTATTTTTCCCTGGGTGTCTCAGCATATATCTCTTAAATACAGTGGAGGAAACTATTATTTGATTCCCTGCTGATTTTGTAAGTTTGCCCACTGACAATGAAATGATCAGTCCATCATTTTAATGTTTGGTCTATTTGAACAGTGAGAGACAGAATAACAACAAAAACATTGATTTGCATTTTAATCAGTGAAATGCCCAACTGCAGCTCCACAGCACAGAAACTGCCCCTCCTCAAAGTTGTCAATGACATCTGCAGATGTTGGTGCCCTCAGCATCCTTACCCTCCTCGACCTGAGTGCCTCGTTTGACACTGTTCACCATCAGATCCTCCTCACCAGGCTGGAGGCTCTGGGTGTGGAGGGAACGGCACTCTCCTGGCTACACTCATACCTCACCAACTGTATCCACTACATCTCCTCAATGGCCACAATTCTGATTCAGCTGCTGTCACACAGGGTGTCCCCCCATTGCTCTTCATCATCTACATTCTGCCCCTTGGTCAGATCCTCTGTCACTTCAAACTTGACTTCCACGGCAATGCTTACAACACTCAAATTTACCTCATCCCCAGATCTCTCAACAACCCACCTTTGGTCCACATTGAATCCTGCCAAACAACAACAAAAAAAACATGGATGCAGCAAAACTTCCTCAAGCTTAACAGTGATTAAACAGAACTACTACACATTGACACTAAATCCACCCTCACCAAAACTGGCACCTTCACTCTCAACATTGATGACACCATAGTATTTCCCCACGCTGGCAAACTAGGCATCATTCTGGACTCCTCTCTGAGCTTTAAACAAAGCATAAAACACAGTCAAATATGCATTCTTTCATCTCCCTCTCCCGTACCACAGCCGAAACCTTAATTCATGCATTCATCTTCTCCCACCTATTGCAACTCTCTTCTTTCTGGCATCAACTCTGGTCAAATGGTCAAAAACTCAGCAGCCAGAATCCTAACCCACACCAATTTCTGGCAGCACATCAAGCCTGTCCTATGGGAACTTCACTGGCTTCCCATTTCTCAGCGCATTGAATATAAAATGATTCTGCTCACCTACAAATCCCTCCATCAGCTTGCTCCCCCATACCTCTCTGATGTTAATCTCTAATACCAACCCAATCGGTCACTGCGCTCTTCAACAGCTGGCAACCTCACCATCCCCCGGTCCAGGCTATGCAGTTTTGGGGACAGGGCTTTCTCTAGGGCTGCTCCAAGGCTGTGGAACTCACTTCGGCAAACCATTCGTGACTCTGAATCCATTACCATCTTCATCGCCCGCCTCAAAACTCATCTGTTCAAACAAGCCTACCCCTAGCCCCTCCCCTTTCCCCTCGTTCCAGTGTCTTTTCTTTTCATTGAATGTATATTGTCAATTCACTCACGTAACATGTTGTTTGTTCTGTATCTAATGTGAAGTGTCTTTGGGTCCCAGAAAATCACTATATAAGTTTAATGTATTATTATTATTATTTAATAATAAAGAGAACTACAAATGAATTACAGATAATATAATTCATGCAATCATCTAATTAGGATCCAACACATATCCCTCTTCGTGGACACACAGCTGGGTATAGATGAGGGTGGTCTCTGACAGATGAGGCTTCAACACAACAGAGAACAACATTACCTGTCTCATGTACTCTGCTATGGGAAGCACACATTCTTATGGTATTTCATTTTCATTTAGTTGACCATTTTTTTCATTCACAACTTTTACATCAGATGGGGAAACATTACATTGTTATTATAGTGTTAACCTTTTCTTGCATTGGTCTAAATATTAGAGTTAGCTTGTTTTGTACATCAGGGTACGGCAACGTTTGTTAAGCCTTCTTCTCCAAACTTGGTCACTTCAGAAAAGGTCCAGCATAGTACGAAGCTCTGGATGGAAATGGTGTTGTCCATCCTTGAGCATTATGATGGAGTGATAGCTTTGGGGTTAGAGGGACTCGAGGGTCTGGAGGTGGAGGCATTTGAGTTGGCCATAGGCTGGACTAAAACTCGTTATAAACGGAAATGTACCCGCTCTTCTGCTGATACCTTGAGGTCTTTACTGTTGAGTGGGGGGGACTCTGGGGATGAGATGCAGACTCCTGGGTTTCTCCTCGGGAGTCCTTCTCCCCTCTAAGGGCCCCCTCTAAGCCAGGCTTTTGGGTACATATGCACAGGTTTTGTCGCGGCCGACTCCGTTCACTCCCATTCAACGCAGGCCTTTGCCTCGATTAATTACAGACAAAATGCCTATAAAAGCCATCCAGTTACAGGATGGTGTAGTTACATCTCCAACTCCTGGAATGTCTCCTCTTCCTTTGAGGGTGATCCAGGTTACCGCAGTCACAGAGCCGTGTAACTCGCCAGAGGCCCTGATCTTTCTTCCCAGACTTTGAGTTTATTGAAGGATGAGTTGGGTTTATTGACCCCTGGTGGTCATTGCGTATTTAAGGCCAGACACTACAGGGGAATAGGGTAATTTATTACCCTAAATAAATAAATTAAATAAATTAAAAAAATAATAATAATAATAAATAAGTAAATACATTTTTACATTAAGACAATACATTTTTGTATTACAAGTTTTCTGAATATTTTATAGAAATTTGCTAATTATATGCAAATGGGGCGTCATTTTATTAAATATGCATACATTTCCTGAACAGAAATCTAAACATTGGGTAAAGCTAGGTTCAAAAATCTTTTGTCATTTTGTTTAAATTTTAGAGTCAAAGGTTTTTACAGAGGATATTTTTGATATCCCTTTTTATCACTCCAGAAATCTGAAAAATACTGAAAACAAAAAAAACTATTTTCGCCATGTTTTAGGCATAAAACTATACATAAATCAGGCTATAAATTAGGCTATAAATTGTGAACATACCCCTCTGTAAATACCTTCAGAATATAGATAGGAATACAAATGGAAAGTTTGATGTATGTAAGTGCTACTGAAGTGGAGATTTCTGGCTCAGAGTATGAGCAAAAACTAATTTTAAGAAAACTGACTTTAAAAAATATTATTGTAAAATTCCATGTATTTTTTGGGGAAACCACTATTTACAGACACAACATCTTATCAAATCCTTAGCAACAACAATAGAGAACATCTTAAACATGGTAAATGAATAACAGCATGGCCTTCAACTGAACAGAACCATAGTATCACCGTCACACATATACACGCATACACTGCCACCCTAGTATGTTGTATGTCCATCCTGCATAACACTGCCTAGTTACCCATTCATGTTTACAGCCTAGTTATCCATGCCTGCTCCATATTTAGGTTCCTCATCCATTTCCTGCTGATGCTTTTTAATTTTTTTGCAGTGCAAAGACTCCTGTTCATATGTAACTGAGAATTGAACATATCAGTTTCCTTCATTGAACCTACAGTAACAACTGTGCTTTGAAGCCACAACCTCTCCATAACAGTTAGCATGGCAGAGGCACCTTCATTAAAAGTGGAGTTGGCCAAACTTGCTGCTGTCTCAATCCTGTCTTTCCCACAAAGATTGTTTTGGGACACCAAACCCATATAACGAAGTTGAGGTACTTGTTTGTATTTTGACTCCAGACCTCTCAATTTCTGAGACTAAAATGAAATGTATATTGTCTCACTAACATTTGGTCAAGTATTATTGATACAGTACACATTTATTTTAACTTTAAGCTGCTCCCATGTCCTATCCAAAGCATATAGAACTTCTTATTGTGTTATGTTTCTTCCAATAAAGTAAAAAATTGGTAGGCTAAATAATTTTTGTATTGTCCACTCAAAAGCAAAAGTCTGTAGCCTACTGTAAAAGTAAAACTGACCACATAATAATAATAACACAAAATTAATAAAATGTTACTTTATTAATCTGTAACACAAATAGATTAAGGCTACAGTGGAGCCTTAGGTAATATAGCCTGCGGGGAAAATGAAACACAACAATGCCACCCTTCATTAGTTTCTAATATTATCCATAAAGCCACAAAATCCAGAAAGAGAGATGCATTTCTTGTTCCCCCACAGCTTTACATTTTATTGATCTCAACCCTGTTTTCATACCTGTCATTCTTTTTTCATATCTCTTATAGAAATCCCTAAATTGTGCGCTAAGAGCACCATTGGCACATTCCCATTAAACACGTTCTTGGTTCCTTCTTGAAGACGCGTAGTACGTTTGCGGTAATTATCTCTTTGGCACAGATTGCACTCTATGAGATAACTGGTACAGAACACATAACTCTGCGGATCAGTGTACATTTTAATCACTGTCTCTGCGCAATTAGGACAAAGTAACCCACTAACCAATCAATTTTAAAGCACTACATATCAGCAGCTGCTGTGTGGAGTGTTGGTCACCCTTGCTATCGAACTCCTGTACCCGAATTACTGTTTACTTATTGGTGGAATTTGTGAAGTAGTTTGTAATGTGCTTCATTAGTTGGTCTTCCCTTGTGTATTGTTGCAAGTGACAATTGTTGTCGTCTTTTCTGGGAAGGTTTTATCCGCACTTCTTTCGGCATTTTAGATTTAAAGGTCCTGTAGAAAGCTAAACCAGGAAGTGTCAGTGCACGTCACGGGATGCATTTAAACGAATCACGTTGTCAGAAATCAACACCAGCTAATAAGATTTTGTGGTTAGGTCTGATCCACGTTTTGTTCTTTTACGATTGGGTGCTGATACAAAAATAATGAGCATGTTTGAATACGATAACATTGTATCAGGATTATGACGGTAGGACCCAAAGGCAGACAGGATCCAGGTAAGTGCGTTGTTTGTGCACAGAATGTTCGTGGTCAAATACAGGCGTGGGTCGGCAACGGGGCAGGTGGGTGTGTATCAGACGATGGGCAGAGACGTGGTCGGTGGGCAGGCGAAGGTCGGTAACGGGGCTAGTGGGTGTGTGTCAGACGATGGGCAGAGACGTGGTCGGTGGACAGGCGAAGGCCGGTAACGGGAACTCAAGAGACAAGCAAGGAACTGGGCTAGGAAACAAGGACTATGAAACGCTGGATACGCTGTACTGGACAAGACGATCTGGCACTGCCAGCTAGGGACACAGGGACTAAATACACAGACAGTAATGGGTAAAAGACAACACCTGGTGGGAGGGGGTGGAGACAAGAGAACAGGTGAAACACATCAGGGTGTGACACATTGTGCAGGAGAAAGACACCTTTACCATGATACCATTGGTGACATAGTGCGGACAACGATCGCGGTGCTGTTTGCTTCGTTAGAATGCTAATTTCTGTTGAATCTGGGAGAAATCTTCAGGCGACAAAACGTAGTAAAATAAATACCTAAATGTGTATTTTGGATTTTCTTTTTTGGTTTTCTTTCTACTAGTTTGAAATAGACATGTTATGGAAGCAAAATATGCAGAAATCAAAAAATTTACCAGTACATGAAAAAACGATGTTTTTGCCTGCCGTGTCTGGCCTTAACATGGTCAAGGGGCCCTTGGATCCAGGTTTATGTGGGATTGCGATGGACACTAATGACGAGTTGGTCTTAAAGTCCTTACATCTGGTTTCTGGCGCCTCACTTGTGGGACAGGAAGGTTTTGCTGAAGTGGAGAGAGGTATCCTGGGCGCTGACCAGCAATCCTTACGCAGTACGAATTCCAGGCAGGAGAGTGGGAGTGTGGCGCTTGTGAGCAAGGAACACACAACCCCAGTAGTCTACAGTAATGTCGTGCAACCTGGTTGTGACATCATCTGTTCTGCTTGCCCTTTAGAGCCATTGGACACATGCCTAGGTGATGCTGCAGAAATCATTTGAGTGGGCCCTAAAAATCCAGAAAATGGGGTTCAGGATATCGTGATGAGGGAGAACAGTCCTAAAGGTAAACCTTGCAGGAGAAACTCTACCTACTAAACATCCCAGGTCAGATCGAAAAATCCTAGAATGGGAATCTAAACCCACAGTTATTATTGGGGATTCCAACTTGGCTCGCATCTCCTCTTTCTCTGACACACAAGTACAGATCGATAGTTTCCCTGGGGCAACCTTCTACCATTTGGATGGGGTTTTGAGTAAGCTTGATCCCAGTCTGGGGACCGGCATAGTGGTGCTCTCTGCGGGATTGAACAACTGCCTGAGTAGACAAACTTCCTCTACTTCTTGGAAGCAATTACAACAGTTGCATTCACCCGTTTCAAGGAGAATGTCCAGAATATGCAGCAGCAAACTGAATTTGAAAGATGAATTTGAGGCCACCGCTCCTGGTTGAACAGACAAGCCAGGCCAACAAGTACCCAACACAGCACCGGATGATGAAGTGCAATACAGTCATCTCTCAGGTGGAGCACCGGATCCCTTTAAAGCTGCAAGTTAATAGCTCGCGCTTCCCACAATTTGTCCTGTCAATCCCTACATCTGAGCTTGATTGTGTGGTGAAACTATGGCCTCTAGGAAATAAGGAATAGTTGAAGTCTTAGCTGACCACTCTGTACCGCCACACTGAGCTTCATACAGCATCATCTGTTAACATCCGTTCATCAGAGGAACAACCTAGAGGAGGCTTTTGCTGTGACCGTCACCTGTTAAAACAAACCAATCAGCAGGGTTGCCGACTCTCACACATCTGGCTCTGTCAGCTCAAATTCTGGCCATGTCTCACGCTCTCACGCTACCAATGCAAATCTCACACCCAATCGTGCCACCCACCACACCATTCATGAGTTCTCTACGGGGGTCGGCTCCACAAGGTTTTGCCGCACTTTGTCGTCACGCGACAACTTACGCGCTCACGCTTTTCTTATCACCGGGATTTTAACTCTGAGGCGCTCACTTTTAAAACAGTATTTTCTCTTCAGCCTTTTACATCAGAGGGAGCAGTCTTTTAATGCCAAGTACACAGAAGTAGAAAAAAAGAACTGCTAATAACTGCTAATTTAGCAATATTTAATTGTAAAAGTAATGATATATGTTCAGCAGCTACTGTAATGGGTTATAGAAGGCTACCCTCAGGGGTATTAAATAGGGAGATGTTATTGAAGAAACAAATCCTACTGTTTGGATAGTTATTTCATAATTATTATATGGCTTTTATTCTAATTTGTTGTCTTGTTGCAATTGTCTTTGTCCTGATACAATCACCTGCTCCTATTTAACAACTCAAGAGACCAGGACAGGATTGCAGACGAGTATGCTGAAGGGCCATGTGACAGGTAAGTTCCAGCCCCAAGACTTGTGTTGTGCTTACCACACTCAAATGCTGACTCATTAATCAACCTCAACTAAACGGACACCAGGAACTGACTTTCTCTAGACATTGACATCTATTAATTGCATTGAAAGTTCAGCCATTGAACCTTGCTGCTACAAACATCAACCACCTTTAGATGTAGTAGTAAAGTCAAAGTCTGCCGCTGCAGCATAGAGCAGAGAGAATTCAAACTGAAATCAGTCTCTTTGTATCATCCACCTAGTATTAGTGTCATGTCACACCTGTCACAGCAAACCAGCAACTCCAACACACGGACACGTTTATCTTTTCCTGAATCCCAAACACTTGCACACACACCACCTATATAAGAGCCAGCTCAGTCTTACTTACTTTGTAGAGTATACACTCAGTTTCTCCTGTCTCTGTCAATACCAAGTCATATCTATCACAGTATTCCTGTCTCTGTCTATACCAAGACATATCTATCACAGTTTTCCTGTCTCTGTCTATACCAAGCCATATCTATCACAGTTTTCCTGTCTCTGTCTATACCAAGCCATATATATCACAGTTTCCTGTCTCTGTCTATACCAAGCCATATCTATCACAGTTTTTCTGTCTCGGTCTATACCAAGCCATATCTATCACAGTTTTTCTGTCTCGGTCTATACCAAGCCATATATATCACAGTTTCTCCTGTCTCTGTCTATACCAAGCCATATATATCACAGTTCCCTGTCTCTGTCTATACCAAGCCATATCTATCACAGTTTTTCTGTCTCGGTCTATACCAAGCCATATCTATTACAGTTTTCCTGATTCTGTCTATACCAATTCCATTCTGTCTATATATATTACATGTAATAACTCACGTACACGTAAAATCTTAATAGTGGTAATAATTGTCTTTATGTAACATTGATCTGCCTGCCCGCTGATCATATCATTATATCAACGCTTAACATTTTGAATCAAATGTAAAAAGTACATTCTACCGGGGGTCTCAACAGTGCACATTTTGTTTTGTAGTGTTATGTATATTTTGTGGACCAACCCCCCCATATCCCGCAATACTTGGTTATAGAAAATGGCACGTTTTTCTGCATTAATGACTGGAATGGTTTATATTAAAGTCATTTATTGTAGGAAGTTTTTCCTAAAGCACAGGGCCCTGACTATTAACTGTAACCTACTGCTAACAGTTGAGTTAAAGAACACATGTCAATGATGTAAAAATATAATAACAGACACTATCAAACTGTGGTAAATATGCTTACATTTACACCCATTGTTGCTCAGGCTAGAAGGTTCATTTAAAATGTAAAAGACCCTTTGTAGCCTTTTACGTTTAAAAGCTCCAAAAACAGCCATTACATATCATCAGTTAACATTAAAAAAAGTTTGAGTGTTAGAGTGTCATGAAAGTTACAAACCCAACTAGCATGAACGCAAGTAAAACATAAAAGGATGTGACGCTCGTAGACCTGTACATCCTTGTATATGTGTGGGGTGAAGAGCTAAATAACTTTATTAACCAAACCAAGTTATTCCCTATTCTAACAGCCAACCCCCACTCCTTGAGTTAGAATGGACAGGATTGTCACACCCCTCACAAAGACAACCAACATACATCAGTGCAGAACCTACAGGACACATTTTTAGAGCGTTGTCGTTAGTTAGTTAGATAGTTTTAATAGTTCAACATAGTGATTATCTAAATTACTAAAAAACCTATGCAAGGGATATTCAGTTATAACCATGGAGTTACTCTTTTTATAGGAGCTACAACCGTAAACTGTTAGTTTTAAATCTATACCTTCTTGTTTAGAACTCTCAGCATACGAATGTCCTCTCCAAACACTATAATTTCCTCTGATAATTCTTGGCTGAAACCAATAATTCTGAAAATATATTCGCTTATTTTCGTCCACGCGTCCAAACTGATCCAAGGTCTAAAGCGCCCCGGGTAAACCAGCCTGCTTCCTGCATAGTAAATTAGTTTTTTATCCGCTTATCAATGTAGAGTTTTAAACAAACATTCATAGGATCGTAAACATATTTTAATGTACTATAATGTGTTAAAACTGTCCCTTCTAGAATCTCTGGGTAAATTGTAAATTAATGATTAAAATACTAAAGATTTGGGTTCGTATCCTGGTAATTTCTTACAGAGTCCGGCGTTTTCATGCATGTTATTAACTAAACTTTAAACAACTGAACTAACTGGCGCCTCTCTAGCTTAAACTATGTCTTTTAGAAAGTATTGTTTGGTTTTATAAAACGTACATTGTTTTTTAAGTTTCTCGTGATTCGTAAAGCGTCGTTATTCTGCCCATCACAACAAAATGGAGCCTGGACCGTCAAACACAATTACTTTCACTGTTTTCACATCTGTTTTGTTACCTTCCACTAGTTAGCAGCAAACACATGCTGTACCCACTTTACAATATTACCAGTTATACTAACTTTCCATTATATTTTTTCTGAATTGCCTAAAAACGAAATCCCATTCTCAGTGGCCTAAACTAATTTGTCGAAATATTCACTCTTTTGGCAAAACCTTAATCAAATTCTGGTAGTTATAGACACCATTTTCAAATTGCACTCACTCTGTTTGCTAAACTCTAAACACATTCTCACTTACTAAATCACATTTCACACTGTGACACACTTGTGTTGTAAAATGGTAAACACTGGTGGCAAATGTTAAACACAACTACAACACAGTTCTCATCGTTTACACACAATGACATAACATTGTTTTGAATGATGTGATCAAACCCATTGTACAGACTATATCTCAGTTCAGAGTACACATATGGCAAAGGTCCTGTGGCTGGACCCAGCAAAAAGACCTGATGCTGAGGCAGAATAAATCTCTCCTCGATTTCTGATTATGCAGTTGGACAATATTTTAGAATTTATTGGGATTTTCATTGATTTTTCTTTGGCCACTGGGCCTTTGCCTAGCGGACTGCTGTATGTTATGCCTCTGCTGTTATACAGACATTCAATACGGTATTACTTACAGTATTCAATATGTTTACTGCACTAAGTTGTGATTATTCTACTTTTATACTGTAAAGTAAAAGCCTTCCAAATCTCGACCACAAAAACACTATTTCAAGATAAAAAAAAAACTGAAAAGCACACCTGTTACATTTCTATTCATATTTCCGGACTGGTTAAAGATAGAAGCCTATTGATGGAAGTCCACGTTTTAGGTGAAAGTCTGCTGCAAAGAATGACATGTAGTTTGTGTATTTCTGTCAAGGAAAAGCCTCGACCACAAAAACATTATTTCAAGATATCATTAAAAAAAACTTAAATCGCACTTGTTACATTTCTTTTCATATCTTTGGACTAGTTATGAAAACGGAAATGAACTGTAACAGATACGTGTAGCATCTCAATGTAGTACCTTGTATATTTTTGAACTGTTTCTTACAATAACTTAACTGAAAGAATTGCACTGCGTTATGTTTTCATTACTAAACAAATGTACTTGTATTGTATTGTATTTCACTAATAACTTGTAGTTGAATCACTGATCTCATGGGGAAAGATGTTGGCAAACAAAATGGAAGCAAAATCTGTTGTTTTGAAAGCAACCTTTAATGATTGACAAGTATGATCTATTAGGAGGGTTGTACATTTGAAAAAACTGCACCATACTATTGATAATTGCACCAAAGCAAATGAAAGAATAACTGTAAGATCTTCTCCCTAATCACCTAAGCTATAGAGCTATCTGTATGAATATCACGCTTTTGTGTTACGAATAATTTCATTCTAACAATTATGTCAGCTGCAACCCTAGTGGAAATATGAAATATACAAACATTCTACTAAGTGGTGTGTATTAATAGTTCTCAATAAAACATAGTTCAGATGTGTTGTGCAGCCTACATATATAATAACCTACTCATGTGTTCACAGCAAACCGAAAAAAGACACAACTGAAAAGGATATTATACAACTAGTACAGCTAAACAACAACAAACAACACTAATTCCTAGTTGCCAAGCACATTCCTTTAAAGACAAATAAGCAAAACAAATCTCTCACAGGTAGCAGCAACAAGGAGAGATGAGGAGAGGAAGAGGGAAGAGTAGTTAGAGTGAAACAATAAGTTGTGTTTCACACAGGGACCACCTGACACAGAGACACTGAGGAGTCAGAATTACCAACATAAAACCCTGGATAGAGGGGCTCAGTGAATGTGGTGTTGAATGTGTACAGGTGGGTCAGTGTGTCAGAGAAGACCCTGTAGAAGGACAGACTGCCGGCTGGCCAGTCCAGATACACTCCTATTCTGTCGGGGTCTAAGTGGGTGACAGGTATGTCAGCTCTAATTTTATTGTGACAGGCAAAGTCAACACAAGCCCCCCAGTAGAGAATCCAAGACTTGTCATTGTATCCAAGACTGTCATCATCCCCTGCACTCGGGTTGATTCCTTTATATGTCACTCCTATCCTAACCTCTTCCCCACTCCTCTCTACCTCCCAGTAACAACGTCCAGAAAGACCCTCTCTACACAACACCTGTGGCAAGACCTCAAATCTCTCTGGGTGATCAGGATACAGCTGATCCTCTCTCCTCCTTGTCACCTTTCTGTTCTCCTCAGACAGAAGGAGGTGTCTGTTTGCTGTGTTTGGGTCCAGTGTGAGATCACAGACATCTGATGGATGAGACCAAGACACAATATTACACATCATCATTCATATTATAACCACATGCATGTTTTATTTCTTTATTGTCATAGGCTGGATATTCTGAAGCAACAGAGAAAACACACAGAAACACAGACATGAGCATAATGAAACAAAAATGCACAAACTGAAACACACAGAATGCACACACAAACTCACTTCTAAACACACACACACCACCAGCTGAATATGTGTTCTGTATAACTAATCACTTACCGGTCATCAGGCTTTGTCTTCGTCTGTCTCTGGTCAGGGTGCCACCCTGATCCATACTGTGGAAGAAGCAGAGAGAAAAGAGAAAAAATATTTGATCCCCTGATCAAATTGAAATGATCAGTCTATAATTTTAATGGTAGGTCTATTTGAACAGTGAGAATCCAACTTTTTTGGCTTTTTAAAAAAACGCATGTCAAATAAGTTATATATTGATATGCTTTTTACTCAGTGAAATAAGTATTTGATCCCATATCAATCAGCAAGATTTCTGGCACCCAGGTGACTTTTATACAAGTAACAAACTGAGATTTGGTGGAATCTCTTAAAGGGAGAGCTTCTAATCTCAGCTTGATACCTGTATAAAAGACACCTGTCCACAGTAGCAATCAATCAGATTCCAAACTATCAACCATGGCCAAGACCAAAGAGCTGTCCAAGGATGTCAGGGACAAGTTGGTAGACCTATACAAGGCTGGAATGGGCTACAAGACCATCATCAAGCAGCTTGGTGAGAAGTTTACAACAGTTGGTGCAATTATTCGCAAACGGAAGAAACACAAAATAACTGTCAATCTCCATTGGTCTGGGGCTCCATGCAAGATCTCACCTTGTGGAGTTTCAATGATCATGAGAATGGTGAGGAATCAGCCCAGAACTATTTTGTCAATGATCTAAAGGCAGCTGGGACCATAGTCACCAAGAAAACAATTGGTAACACACTACACCGTGAAGGACTGAAATCCTGCAGCGCCCGCAATGTCCCCGTACTCAAGAAAGCACATGTACAGGCTCATCTGAAGTTTTAAAATGAACATCTGAATGATTCGTAGAACTGGGTGAAAATGTTGATGCTCTTTGGCATCAACTCAACTCGGCGTGTTTGGAGGAGGAGGTATGCTGCCTATGATCCCAAGAACACCATCCCCACCGTCAAACATGGAGGTGGAAACATTATGCTTTGGGGGTGTTTTTCTGATAAGGGGACAGGGCAACTTCATTGCATCAAAGAGACAATGGATGGGGCCATGTACCGTCAAGTCCTGGGTGAGAACCTCCTTCCCTCAGCCATTACATTGAAAATGGTTTGTGGATGGGGATTCATGAACCATGGGTTGTGGATGGGCATGACAATAACCCAAAACACATGTCCAAGGCAACAAAAGAGTGACTCAAGAAGAAGCACATTAAGGTCCTGGAGTGGCCTAGCCAGTCTCCAGAACGTAATACCATAGTAAATCTGTGGAGGAAGCTGATGGTTGGAGTTGCCAAACGTCAGCCTCGAAACCGTAATGACTTGGAGAGGATCTGCAAAGAGGAGTGGGACGTAATCCCTCCACAAAAACCTCTGACCTCTGTGATTGCCAACAAGGGTTTTGCCACCAAGTACTAAGACATGTTTTGCAAAGGGGTTGAATACTAATTTCACTGAGTAAAATTCAAATCAATTTATAACTTATTTTAAGTGCGTTTTTGTTGTTATTCTGTCTCTCACTGTTCAGATAAACCTACCATTAAAATGATAGACTAATCATTTCTTTGTCAGTGGGCAAACATACATAATCCGCAGGGGATCAAATATTTTTTATCCTCCACTGTACATCACTGCATATAATATCAGAGCCTACTCAACTGCCCTAAACGAGTGTTGGTTTAACTTAATCAAATTTGGGAACAAAGCACAATCATTTCGCAAATAAAAAATTTCTAATCATAGACAATGATGCCCTTTTGAAAACAAATACAACAAGGTAAAATGTTTTTAAACCCTCAAATTTAGTTTAATTAATTACTTAAAAATCAGACAAATGTGATATTCTGGATTTTTGTTTTAGATTCCGTCTCTCACAGTTAAAGTGTACCTATGATAAAAATTACAGACTTCTACATGCTTTGTAAGTAGGAATACCTGCAAAATCGGCATTGTATCAAATACTTGTTCTCCCCACTGTATTTATTTTCCTTACCTTGCTCCTAGTATACTAAACAAATGTCCAACATTTCTAAAATGTTATTCTGTTACAGTTCATAAAAGAAATCAGTCAACTCATTAGACTAATTTGGCCCTAACCTATGGAGTTTACATGTTGTTTATTTTTGTAGAAAAAAGAATGTAAACATTCTTTTGTAAAAAGCAAACACCACATAGATTGTAAGTCATGTTTTTTCCTTCAATTATTAGAATTAACAAACATGTCATGCATGGAATAATCAATAATCAAAATAATCCATAGCAGCCATCCCTACTGGAAAGAAAATAGTAATGTTGTGATGCTCAGTGATGGAAGGAACCAAAATACAGGTTTGCCAAATCAAACAAGGTTTTATTTGCACCTTGACAAAAAGCAACTAATGCATACTCTACGCGAGTAAAATAAACACGTGCAATGCACGAGAGAGACAAGTTCTCCAAGTAAGCAAAACGCAGACCAGTGCATGAAACAAGCAACAAATGACAATAACGAACGCAGATACAAGACACACGAGGGCTAATATACCTAGTCAATAGGCACCAGCTGGAAGGAATTGGAGAGGGATGCATTCACATGACATGGGAAACAGGACAAACATGAACGATGGTGACTAAAAAGGCGGTGACGTTGAACACCGGGGGGCTACGCGACCAGAGGAGAGCCTGCCGCTAGGTGGAGACGTGACACTGTAATAATATGTGTTGTGTATTTCATGGTGTCCCTGCTGATTGTGGGGTGTTTCACTTCCATGTCTGATGGGACTTGATCTATCAGGCCTTTAGCAAATCCCATTGGGCAGGAGGTTGGGGACTTAGTCAAAGATGTTGACCTGATTACGAGGCAGATTGCTGGCAGCGGCTCTTTTAGGAATGGTTGTGACTTGGTCTTACTGACTTGAGTCCTCTTGACTACCAATCACAGAATTCAAATGCTTTGTGAAAAACTCTGATGTAGATGTTACCCACAAAGTTAATGGCAGGTCACTATGGGAGATTTGTTTGATAACATAGGGTTTAGGATCTGGGAACCAATGTAGCATATTCTTAGAATTGTGGGTACTTTTAGCTTGAGGAGTTAGGTTTGGTGTAAGGTTTTAGAGCAAAGTTAATTTAAGGCATGAAAGTTATAGAGGGATCCATGGACTTGTCACTCTTCGTGGACACAGCTGATTCCAGGTGAGGCTGATCACTCACTTCAAAATAACATTGACAAACATTACTTATCTTTACTGAACCCTGGGAAACATATTTCTACAAACTAGAAAAACATTTTCAGAAGTAAATGTGGGGAGCTTTCTAGCGTTTTTAAGTAAAAAACGAATGAGACCAAAGTTGTGAAATTCATTCCATTAAAACAATGTTGGTTTTGTCTATCTAACTTCATTGGTTCAAATGATAAGGTATTACATTCAGTCAATGGAAACAAGGGCAGGCTACAGCGTATCATTCGGTCTGCTGAGAAGGTGATTGGCTGCAATCTGCCATCCCTCGAGGACCTGTACACCACCAGGACCCTGAGGTGCCCAGGAAAGATTGCTGCTGACCCCTCCCACCCTGGAAACAAACAGTTTTCAGCCACTCCCCTCCAGCAGGAGGCTATGGTTAATAACAGTTTCTTCCCATTGGCAACTGGCCTCATCAAAAACGCCTCTTCTGCACAAATATTTACTAAAGACTGCATCTGTTTCTTTCAATAAACAAGTAAACCGAAAATCCTTTCCCCAAAAAATGTATTTGAAAATGTAGCACTACAATACACCACAGTAAACCCAGACAAAAATATATTAGTTAACATACCTTCTTTACATGAAGGATGTTCTTGTTGTCAAACAGGCAATAGCCTACACACTGTTTTCATTAAAAGCCTACGACCCATTGATGTTGACTAGGTTGACAAACAAGTGTCATGACCTGGTTAATGTCGTGACAAGCAATGGGAGATCATGTTGGCAGGTAGAGAAAGCATAAATTGCCATCACTTCAGCCCCAACAGGACACTCCTCACCTTGCCCAGCCACCTGACAAAAGCTACGTCGCTTGTGCAAACTCACACTTAGCCAGGTTGACCGTCAGAATGTCCGTCAGGCGCCCCGTGGCCAGTGGTCGAACCAGGCTCTGATACGGGACAGATGCTCACCCCAAGGTCTGCTACTACATCATCCAGAAAAAACCTGTTAACCCTAATAAAACCCTGTTCATAAGGCGCTGAACAGTGGTAGGTGCATTATTCCAACAAAAGCTTGTAACCGAATAAGAATATAGTCTGGAGTGTGTAATGAAGGCAGATATTTCTTGTGCCCTCTGCGTCAACGGCACCAGTCTATAGCACCTTTAGCAGGCTCAACTTGCTCACTAAAAGTCCTCCATCCGATGGAAGGAAACAAATCTGGCTTAGTGGCACTGTTCACTTTACGGTGGTCAGTACAAAGCCAATTTGACCCATCTGGTTTATTGACCAAGATACAAGGAGAATCCAAACTTCATAAGAACATTGTGGAAATGTTTGTCCTTGTTGTCGGTCTGAAAACAACTGGTGGAAACACCCCGTCCATTCTGTATTTTGCATTGATTAAGTGGGAGAGTTCCTGACTAAGGAATGTTTTAGATATGTCTGATTTCAGGATAAATCGCCATATCGCCAAGAAGTTCTTTGAGTTTGTCATCATTAAAGATACCTCCCAACTTGTTTCATTGTATTCATATTTTGGAGTTTGAAGATACTTGTAACTAAGTTCTGTATTGTAAATGTATTACTGGATTTGGAATAAATTGTATTACTTGTCACGGTTCCGCCCTGACCTGACTCTGTTTCTGGTCCTGCCACCCCCTCTAGTGGCCTATGGCCACGGTTCACACCTCT